>CALNHX010002937.1:0-163449 GCA_940337035.1 Agriotes lineatus | reverse complement strand
TACTACCTGAATTTCATAAGAAATGAACCACCCCGAAGGAGTTGAAGCACAACTTCGAAATTTCGTAGAAATGGGTAGTGCATGGAGACAAACAAATGATTACAGTTTCAAAAACAAATGACAACATTTATTGAAAATATCATTAATAATGTGTTGCATCTCCGCGTACTCTTATGCATTCAGTAACCCTTCGTGGCATGCTGGAAATCAAATGGTCGATTGTCTCTTGGGGCAGCTCATTCCAGGCTATCTGTAGCTGTTGACGTAATTCCTCTAAAGTGTTGGGAGGATGGGGTAATCGACGCAGTTTTCTGTCCATCATGTCCCAGACATGTTCAATAGGGTTTAAATCCGGGGATCTTGCCGGCCAAGGCAAATGCAGAACATTGTTTTGTGCTAGGAACTCTAACGTTACGTGAGCAATATGAGGCCGCGCATTATCGTGTTGGAAGACGGCCCCTGGAAGGTCTCGGAGGAATGGCACTAACACGGGCTCCAAAATAGTGTCAATGTAACGGCGCGCGTTTAGAGTTCCCGGAATGAATATCAAGGGAGACCTGCTGCCGTAGCGTATTGCTCCCCACACCATTACACCAGGAGTTAAAGCCGTGTGGCGACGCTGCACAAACTGCAAATTTTGCCTCTGACCTCTAAGTCGTCTGATCCGTAAACGTCCATCAGAATTCCATAAGCAAAAACGGGATTCGTCGCTGAAGACGATAGCTTCCCATTCATGGACCCAATGTTGTCGGTTTTGGCTCCATTGAAGTCTGGTATCTTTATGTTGTTGAGTCATAGGAAGACGAAAATAAGGACGATATGAGCGTAACCCAAATGTGCATTCGACGATAAATTGTGCTCATAGACACTCGACGACCAATTGCTCTTACCCAATTGATTGCAACAGCTCTCGTTGGTTCTACTGGGTCCTGCATTGCACTTCGCCTTAACAGCCGATCTTCGCGTGCTTCTGTCACTCTAGGACGTCCACTGCCTCTACGACGAGTTTCTAGGTGTTCTTCCTGCCAATCCATCCAAGTCCGTCTAATAGTGGCTTGAGGTCGGTCCATGCGCCTGCCAATTTCCCGAAAGCTTAAACCAGCATCATGCATTCCGATAATTCGTCCTCTTTCAAAGGGCGTAAGATGGCGAAAATTTGCACGTCTTCGAACGCGTGGCATTTTTTAGGCACTAACTTCACTAATTCAGTAACAACAATCACAAATAAACAGCGAACTACTCCGAAAAATACCATCCAACAAAAGACAATTTCAGGTTCTAACAGACAGATAATTTCTATCAGCAGTGACAGATGGCCTGCAAAATTTAATCATTTGTTTGTCTCCATGCACTACTAAATTCTACGTAATTTCGAAGTTCTGCGTCAACTCCTTCGGGGTGGTTCATTTCTTATGAAACGCAGAATATAATAGAATATTATGATACAAGTGTATAAGTACGCATTTAAAGCACGTGCGTATAAAAAATTATTTATGAGGTATTTATAGCTCTGTTGGACGAGAAGGCTACTTAGATTATTTTATATTGGGATGCTGTTATTAAAAATAAACAACCGAATGCACTTACTACAGGATTGTAAGATATGTTAATTAATATTCCACTGTTACGGATCCGAGATGCCTCAGAATGCACACCTATTGAAGAAATGTTGTTTGTTAACTATAACGGTTATCTTTTCAGAGACCGTGGCTGATGACATAAGTTGAAAACTTGCGATTCAATTGCACAAATGTTGATAATACGTACATCATGGAACAATTTGAAAATCTTACATCGAACACTAACTTAGGTTTTTGCAGTGTTAGATTTACAATGTTAGAAAAATTTTAATAACAAAAATGTGTAAACACTAATCTAAAGTATACCTAATTTGAATATTATAGTTCAATATGATTCTCAGGTGAACGGATGCTCCAGCGAGCAAATGCTAGCCTCTAAGGCGGTCGGCCCGGGTTCGAGTCCCGGCGATTCTAGAAGGATTTTTAAAATTGTACGCTCTCAGGCTACAACACTAACACCTATGGTAGTCGTTAAACCCTAACAAGGGAACTTTTCCTCAATTTCAACGAGCAAGGCTAACCACCTACCCGACTTACGAGTAAAGAGGGCTCATGTAACCACGTTGTTTAAAAAATGCCACTGGCCTATAGTAAGAGGAAGAAGAAGAAATGATTCCTAAACCATAATATTAATCTTACTCTAGGCCACTTCATTGATTCTATATAAATTGATTGATTTGCGGTGCATCTACTTAGCGACTACCGATGTGTTCTATATCAAATATATTCTAATTATTATTTTAGCGACGAATCTATCTACACAGCTATTAAAAGTTGTTACAGATCGCTAAGAAGAAATATAAAATGGGTTATCTTATGTTATGCGATGTTTAGCATATTAAATATTCTTTGCTGCGGTTGAACTATCTAAGTCTCAGCAAAATTGAATAAGGTTTTTGATTGTGAGACCTCAGCTTCTGCCTAATCCATTAACAACTTAGCAAACAAAAAATATGCAATTGTGTTGATTCATATGCAAATTAGTAAAAAAGCATATATTGAGAATGTTATTTAGTTGGTGTGCTATCTACATATAACTGTTTATCAATATATTGTTATGATACACCCTTAAATGTGTGTGAATCAAATTTATTAAAATTAAGGGATTGCAATGGTTAAAAATAATTTGGATTTATTCAGGTATAAGGTGGAAATGTGTATGGAAAATAGCTATTTGAAAAACAGGGTCATTTAAAAATAATATAATTGAATAAATTACAGTTTGAAAAGGAATGACAAATGCTTAATTTGAAACAAAATAAAAATTTAGAAGGTTTAACTCAAATAGATAAGACTAGAGTGTATAAAGACGGATATGATATCGTTAAGTAAATTTGTTTTTGATTAGTGATAATAATAAACTTGAAAAATGTAAAAAAATGATTTTGGCCTGGTTAAAAATATTTAAAATTACCCTGTTTTTGATTAAGAAATGTGTTGACAAATAAAAAAGGGTATACGTAACATCTACGTGGTGTATTAAAAATAGGTCAACTTTATTAGAAAAATTACATTTGACATATTACATTTATCAAATTGGATCACGTCAAGCTGTTTGTTGCTGACTTCCATAGGAGTATCATCAAAGAAAAGAAAAAGATTCCAGGAGGGTGGCAGTTTCCAGGTGGATGTCTGCAGGTTATGTGTTTGCGGCTAAGTGCTGTAAGAAAATTGGAGTTTGCTGCTCTTGGACCGTTGTGTTATCTGTCTGTGAACAGTGCATTGTTGGACGGTGCTTGAAAGGGTCAATTCGCAGTTCAGAGGGAGGTTGCCATCTAGAGCGTTGTGTGAACCAAATAAAAGGTGGGTAATTTCTTATTAAAAATCATAACTAGAACTGAATGAAAGACAATAAGAAAGTGAACTAATTAAGAAATAATTACTTACTGTGTTTTTGATATTGTTGTGTACCATTGAAAAGATTGGGAATTTGCCATTTGTAATTCAAATTTGTTTTGACAGTTGGTTGACATAAGTATTGACGTGTGCGAATGAGATTTAAAATATTAGAACATCAATCTTTTAGAAATCAAGTAACTAGATAAAAGAATCTACCCCTGATTTTTCAGGAGCTATCTATAATAGTAATTATTGACATTATAATACAAAATAGGGCAATTTGTAATTTAAAAAAAAACAGATTAATAGCAATATACCTGAAGGTTCAGTTCAATATGTAATAGATGTTTAGCATAAAGCATTTACTAATAATAATAGTGCAATGACTTGTACATACATTTTACCAGACATAAGTATTAACACCCATTCTGCGTATGTTAACGTATATAAATTAGTTGGTGTATAGTGTTTGTTATAACCCACTTTGTTTACCGTGGCTTGCAAATAGAAGATCAGAAAGAGGTTCCCATCGTTTTGAGGTACCTACCACAACAAATAAGTTATTTTATAGAATTTTATATATTAACTTCATTGTTGCGTAGATAATTGGAATACATTTTATTTGAAAACGTTAGTTTATTACTATTTTGTATTTTTTTGGTTTGAAAAAATGCCCAAAGAAAAATGAACAGTGTAGCAGACTTTCTGACTTTTATAAGGAGTCCGCTATACGAACGAAAATGTACTAATAATACAGCGAACTTTATTAATATTTTGCAAATACTCTCAGTTGGTATCGCGAATACTAGAGATTTACTGACTACACGTTGAGAACCGCTGGTATAGAGATTCGTATAATAATGAAGTTCAAATAATAGTTGTTTACTCCTTACGAAGTCGGTGTTGCAATCAAATCTTGGTAGTTGACTGTTTTGTGAAAGAGTTTATGTTATCAACCATAACGTGTGTTTATTTTGTTTTGTAAAAATAACAATACTACTTCAGTCAATTTCTTGATTTAGACTGCACCCTAGAAATAAACAGTAACTAACTAATTTGCAGCAGCGATAAAAGTGTAATTCACAGAGCCTGTAATAACATCGCGTCAAGTAAATGCAATGTTACTTTGGATATTATACATAAGCCTCTAGTCACTGATTTCACGTATAAGTGCTTAGCCATACTTCATAAGTTTAACTAACATTTGCTCCTGTAAGGTAGGCAACATGTGGCATTCCAGTGCTTTAAGTACCTATCGAATTAGCTGTAACACACCATGTGTTCAAAAAGAGATTATATAAGGGTTGGCCATGGAAAGCAAAACTAATGACAACAGCAAGCTTTAGGGACAGCAAACTGAATATGCCGTATTAGATTATAATATAAACTTATGACAACAACGATGACAGTTAATGAATTCTAAAGCTTGCTGTTGACATTACATTTAGTTTCCGTGGCCAACTCTTATGTAGTTTTTTTTAACACACGGTATAAAAGTAGTTTAACGATAATTTTGTCGATTTATTATCATTAAAAAAATAATTTCCACAAACATCGTTAAATTCATTAACAATGTTCGGCGATATTTTTTAAAATAAATTTATAGATAGCAAATTCGTTTAGATAGATAATGTCAATAAATTAAAACAATTATTTTCTAATTACAATAAAACACCATGAGAAACTATACAGCCGTCAATTGATAAAGTATATGGACAATTTTGATATAACATGGGAACAAATGGAAGCGAAATCGAGGTTGGCTTTGAAAAAATTAAGCCATGTGGTTTATTACATCTGATGCTTTAAGTTAAATATGGCAATTATTATAATAGTCCATATCTAACATAATGTGAATTAATAATCGACATATGTTTCAATTTTCAAAGCCAAGCTTCATTTCATTTTTGTTTGCTCACATGTTATGTAAGTTACTTTATACAAAATAATTACTTGTAAACAGCTACCTTTCACATAAACTGCTAGTCAAGGTAGTACTAAAATTTTTTTAGTAATCAATAAATTATTCAGACATTTTATTAATTTAACTACTATAATATTTTATTACTACAATAGGCGCAATGCCGAACCTGGAATAATAACTTGGGCAGTCAGTATAGTGTTACATATACCGTGAGAATAATGTAAGGGAATTTACTTAATGCTAACATGGTGTTTGTAAACAAATTAACAACACAGTGACTATAAAAATTAATTCAAACTGGATTATTTCATTGTAATTTCAAAACCGACAATTGTTACTAGCATGGGTAAATTGATTAATGATAAAATAAAGTTACCAATGTATAGTCTTACATTATTCACACGGTACATATAGGGTCACTGTTAAAGATGGAGGCAAAGCGTTGTTGCCAATATGGTTAAAGATGTACACTTGAAACTCCCAGGATTAAAATTGCCTTCAAGTAATGCTCAGCACTTCATTTTTTATCAACGACAATTAAGATATTTCAAAATGTCCAAAACTAATAGCCTTTTCGAGACGGAAAAATTTTGGCTATAGGTAAACCGAAAAAGTCGGAAGTATTTACAAGAGAAGAATAAATACATTTTATCGCATTTCATTTGGAAATGTACTACATTTCTTCATTCAAAATCGATAATAAATGTGGTACTTTTATCATTAGCAACACTTTTATCCCTAGCAACGGCGATTCGTTTTACATTTGGCAATACTGAAGTGTGATGTTGGTGATCCTGTAAGTCTATGTCAAATTGGAAGTTAGTAGGTTAGGTTTTGCTTCAGTTTTGACATAGATTGACGCAAAACCTAACCTGCTAACCTCGAATTTGACATAGACTTACAGTGTCACCAACATCACACTTCAGTATTGCATAACATCAACTGGAGCTGCTTATTGTGCTTTAGTACATAGGAATGAGTTATGTTCATCTTGGTTATGTTTTGACAGTTATTGTCAATTGTATGTAAAAATTGAATATTTTACATTCCTTATGAAATGCGATAAAATAGTATACTCAACACGTTAGAAAAATGGTTTTTCTGAACTCGTATGGCCGTTTAAGTACTCGCTAACGCTCGTACTCAAACACGCCATACTTGTTCAAGAAAACATCACTTTTCTCAACTTGTAGAGTAATATACTATTTATCTGATGCCACAGACGACATTTATTTGATGGCAAAGATGAGCTTTGTTATCGTCTTTCTTAATTATTGTTTTCATGATTTTTGAACCGTTTCAGGCGGTTGTTGTGCGAGGAATTGCAGGAGCATGTCGTGGAGACGAACTTGTTCGTTTGAAAAATGGCAACAAATAGGATTTTGTTGTAGTCCACATTTTGAATACGAAAAAAAAGTTCCACGAGCATTTACTGTGATTGATGGCAGTGAAGATAATATTGATTACCTTAAAATTTTGAAAAAATATATAAACACATACCAAGAACAAGGGTAAAATAGAAAATTTAGAAGATTCTAGATTTTTTATGGGGCACTATTAAGGAAAATGCGCCAACCAGACTGTTGGAAAGAATACATTTTATCAGATACCTGCAACTATTGCAACTTTTTTAATCTTCCGAATTCAGAACTGGTTACACATTTCGTCGAACTTCGGCTACTTTGTTGATGAACGCCGGGATGGACGTTGTTACGGTATTAAAAGAACTTTACGACACCCACCCAAGGTGAGCATCGCACCACGGAATCAGTCCTGAAAAACTGGCACACTTGCCCTGAGATCGGTTCGAAATAGGCTAATAGGCCACGGCTGGAACGCTCAGGGAGTCGGGCGTGAGTCACACGATACGTTCTGGGCAAGCGTGTTGCGGCATAATATATATGTATAGGGTATGCCGAAATTATGAGGGCGCCACCAAGCCTGTCTTAACCCGGCTAACCGGGCCTGGACGGTTAGACGGGAGCGAAGCACGCAAAATACTCCGCCGATAGGATTACTCAAGAATTGCAAGGTCAAATAACAAATTCGGGATTGCCTTATGCAAGGATTGTAATTAGGTGTCAATCCGACCGCGACTACGCAGCTGTCTCACCCACCTGTACACTCAAAGCTCCCTCGTTCCGTCGCACAATAATCAGTACAATGAAGGGGGCGTTTTGTAACGCCCCGTTTTACAAGAGCGTTTAATAATTATTAACTACTTTTGGACCACGATATATGGCAATTGAGGCAGGTATAAACTACCATTATCTCGTTGGAGCGTGTGGTTGGCGATAACAGCGCTTGTTTTCTGGCTCGAACGCGTCGATCCTAGCGAGGGCTTTCCTGTTTCGATTTTGCTAGCAGACAAAGCGGTCAGATTTTGCTTTAATTGACAGCGCCGCAAGGGATGATGCTAGTCAAAGAAGTCTGCACAGATTTAACTAATGAAAGTTCACTTTAGTGATAATCCGCGAACCGCCGTTCTCCAGCTTTAGGTGAGATTTCTTCTGGCTTATTTTTTTCCTTTACTAACTTCCGTATATTGGCGTTTAGGCGGAAAAGAAGGGCAAGCAAAGTGCCACCAAAGGATAGACTAGGGGCTATAAGCACTCGCAGAGCGTAAATCGCGGCACCTGCGGCGCAATTTCTTTTAACAAATTGGGGTCCCGATAATGTCTTCGAATTAACTGGCGTCGAGGTCCGACTTATGAGACGTGCAGAGGTCAATCATTATCTACAAGGATTCTTCCATCACGATATTGCGGCGCTCTACACCCTCAAGATGCGACCTGCTTGTGTATTATGTAAGTACAACCTAATTCAGCGTTTTTTATCGTACTGGCGGATTGCCGCATAAAGAAAATAACAGCTAACTTAAGGCCTTAGGTGTTTACAACTGTTACGTACGCGATCATATTTCTTTTTAAAATTGCAATTGACGCTATTGCGTGAATCCTAATTAATCTCAATTGCTGAATTTGTATGTACTCCTTATTAGTGCAGACGCAAATGCCAGAGTAGCGTTCCGCACAATTGTGATTTTAGTGTAATTAATTCCTTTGCACTTATCATAAATTGGTTACTTTGCCTATGAAATTATTTAGTCAATAATCTAGTATAGTTGTTTGACAATTATCAGCCATTAGGCTACAGTGGTATTGCACTTGTTGCTAGTAATTATTTAATTGAGTAAATGTCCCCATGCTAACAATTTGTTTTATTAATATATTTTTCTACCACATTCCCGTCTGCACGATGGAAATGTCAGCAGCATAAGCGCCAAAGGTAGGTGGTGGGTTTACTAGCTGCATTCGTATCGGTTGTGAAGACAACCAGGCGCCCTAATTTTTTTTGAATGTTGGAAGTAGTTTTTGTGGAAGCCGAAAGGATCTGAACCTAATCCTTGCTCACGCCACAAATCTATCGAGGATATCTGAGCTAGTCCCGGCCGTGTGCGCCCTTATTCAAAGGGGTGGCACACGAAGATGGCACCCAATCGTCAGGGCCTGATTAGGAACGTTTTTAGAAGTGTTGTTTGAATTTGGGCAATGAGGTTGGCGAATTAACTTCTTTGG
Organism: Agriotes lineatus; assembly: GCA_940337035.1. Classification (NCBI taxonomy): domain Eukaryota; kingdom Metazoa; phylum Arthropoda; class Insecta; order Coleoptera; family Elateridae; genus Agriotes; species Agriotes lineatus. The sequence continues at coordinate 154,528 of CALNHX010002937.1, read as the reverse complement.
TCATCATTAACTAGTAGGCTAGGGCAGATAGGTTAATTAGATACGATAAGGCTTAAGGATATAGCGAATAATCTGCTACCTATTTTTAGTGTTAATTATAGATGGGAAAAATTATTTATCAGTAGTAGCATAGGCATTTGCATTTTAAATTCGTTAACTGGCATCATGTTGCGTGTAAATTGTTTAATTTCGGACGAGTTAGATTGGGAATTATTATCGCGAAATGTTGACCCTGCAGGTCGCAAGGTTGAAGATAAACGAAAGTTACTTCGAGCTCAAATAAATTTGGAAAAATGTGAGCCTGCCCGCGTTTTACAATATTCAGACGTTGCATTTGATGTGCCTACCGAATTAGAAAGTTGCAAGGTTAAGCTGTCGGAGTTGGCGAATTTGATTGGAAATTTTGAAAATAAACCGCAGACGTCGGAATTTAATCGTTTAGAAACTAGATTAGGGCATGTATTACGCCGCGTAAATTATTTATCTGGCAAAACCAATGAAACGACTAAGTTAGAATGGCAGACAGTACGTGATAGGTGTTTAGAGCTATTTGAATCGTTATCTGAAGTAGGAGAAAGCGACGTCATGCAACAGAACGATTTACTTTTACTGTTGGAGCAATCGCAATTAGCAAACATTTCTGCTGGCGGTGAAATAGCGAGTAATGTTCCACTAGAGAGGGAAAATAAATGTAATTTAGAAACCACGATAGCTGCTTCGGTTCCCATTCATGAAGGTTTGCCTTCAGCAAGCAATTTTCCTGGACCTCATTCTCGGTACACGACTTCAAGCAGGGATGGTCTAGCTAATTATGGTCTTGCTTATACTACAGCCGTCAGTGCGTCGGCACAACCGCGGTTTAGCGTAAGTGAAATGATTCACAGCTCACCAGATCCTCCTTCGCGTCCGGTCGAATTTGAAGCGACAGTGGCAGCTGATCAATTCGCGTCAAGGCTGAAAGATTTAAACTTAGCGGACCCTGTATATCATGCGTTTCCGTCTAGTCGTTCAGTAAGTGTGTCCAAATGGAACCTTAAATTTAGCGGAAATACAGCGACAAAAGGTGTTAGCTCATTTTTGGAAAGGGTTGAAGAACTTCGAGTAGCTCGCCATTTATCTTTTGATCAGTTGTTTAGAGAGGCGGTAGATTTATTTGACGATCAAGCGCTCATTTGGTTTCGATCGATTCGAAATAAGATTAATAATTGGCAGGATTTAGTAGGTCTTCTTCGCAGACATTATCAACCAAGCGATTATGATGATGTCTTATGGAATGAAATTAGAGCGCGTAATCAAGGAGCAGACGAACGCCCTCATATTTACATAGCGGTTATGCTAAATTTATTTAATCGGTTAAGTAAAACTCCTTCGGCGGAGACGCAGCTTAAATACATTCGTCAAAATTTACAACCTTACTATTCCAATCATTTAGTGTTAGCTCGGATTCCTAATGTTGACGTATTAATAGAATTTTGTCGCGAGTTAGAAGAAACCAAGGACAGAAATAAAAAATTTAGACAAAACTTTACAACGGGTAGTACTCCATTGGAGCCGGATCTGGCTTATAGACCCACTAATAACGTGAAGCGTCAGGTAAATGCTATAGCCAGAAATAAAAATAGTACATTCGACTCATCCCTCTCGCGTTCCTTAACATTTAGAGGTAAATCGTTTGCAAGGGCGAACCAAAATTTAATTTGCTGGAATTGTAGACAACCAGGGCATACGTATCATAGATGCGAGGCAGAGCGTACTTTTTTCTGTTATGTATGTGGAACCCCGGACACAAGCTTCTCAAATTGTTCAAAATGTAAACAACGGTTACCAAAAAACGAATGAAGACTGGTTTCGTTCCCAGCCAACGAACAATCAGTCGTAAACCATTAGTGGCTGATGATTGGGATAAATGGTTAGGCCATGTTAAAACTTTTCATCATACATCCCGGTTGAATTCTGTTTTTTATCACCGCAAATTAGATAATCGTCCTTTCGTATTAGTAAACATTCTGGGTACTAGTATCCTTGCTCTTTTAGACTCAGGCGCTAATCAGTCAGTAATAGGGAGTCAAGGATTATTTTTGTTAAATAAGCATAACCTCAAAATGCGCGGATCTCCTGCAGAGATGCAACTTCAAACAGCAGATGGCGCGTATCAAAATATTTCCGGAATAGTAGAACTTCCTGTAACAATAGACGGAACCACTAAAGCTATCAGTGTTCTGATATCTCCAGATATTTCAAATTCTTTAATTTTGGGAGCGGATTGCTGCTATATGTTTGGCCTTAAAACCAATTTCAAACATGATAGTTTTTCAGTGTCAAGTCTGAGTACTACTAGAAAATTTATACATAGTAAAAATGATCTCGATTTGGAACAGGTTAGGGAACTAGAAGTAGTTATCAATAAGTTTCAACAAATAAGTGGTCCAGGCTTAGGGCTTACTCCGTTGGTGAGTCATAACATCGATACAGGCGATGCGAAACCTATTAAGCAAAGGTATTATCAGATGTCCCCGGTTATGTTAGAAGCCGTTAATAAAGAGGTAGATAAAATGCTTGTGCTTAAGGTGATACGAGAATCTTCTTCACCATGGAACTCTCCTATCGTGATGGTTAAAAAAAAAGATGGTAGCTTACGGTTCTGTTTTGATGGCCGACAATTGAACGCTGTTACTAAACGCGACGCCTATCCACTACCATACGTTAATGGAATCCTTGACCGTCTCAGAGACTCGCGATACCTGAGTTCTATAGACTTAAAAAAAGCTTTTTGGCAAATTCCTCTTTCGGACAGTAGTTGTGAGAAGACAGCCTTTACCGTGACGGGACGAGGTTTGTTCGAATTCACAGTTTTACCCTTCGGCCTTAGTAACAGTCCACAAACCCTTCAAAGGTTAATGGATAATCTCCTGGGACCTCAGTTTCCTAACGTATTTGTATATTTGGACGATATCATCATAACTTCTAGTACCTTTTCCGAACATATTTTAACATTAACTAGAGTTTACGAAAGATTGCGAGATGCGGGTTTGATAGTTAATATCGATAAGTGCGAGTTTTGTAAACCTTCTTTAGCGTACTTAGGGTTTCTAGTAGACAAGGATGGATTACGCACGGATCCTTCTAAGGTAGAGGCAATTGTGTCATTTCCTACGCCAAAAACGGTCACCGAGATTAAACGTTTCCTTGGCATGGCTAGTTGGTACCGTCGGTTTATTCAAAATTTCTCAACAGTTGTTTCTCCAATCTTAAGCCTTGTGAAAGGGAAAATTAAAAGCCAACGCGTTAAATGGAATAATGACGCCGAGCGATCCTTCCAACAGCTTAAAAGACTACTAGTTACCGCGCCTATATTGTCAAGTCCCGACTTCACGCGACCTTTCATTATTCAATGTGATGCGAGCGACGTAGGTTTGGGAGCAGTTTTACTCCAAGGCGAAGGCGAAGATGAACGCGTCATCGCTTATGCAAGCCGCACTTTAACAAACCCTGAAAGGAACTATTCGACAACTGAGAAAGAGTGTCTAGCTTGTCTTTTTGGGATTGAGAAATATCGACCTTATGTAGAGCTCACGCGATTTAAAATAATCACTGATCATTATGCACTCCTTTGGTTACACAAACTACAATCGCCCAGTGGTAGGTTAGCGAGATGGACAGCCCGTATGGCACAGTATAGCTTTGATATAGAACACCGTAAAGGGAAATTTAATGTAGTTCCCGATACTTTGTCGCGTGCCCCGACTTCAGTAACACAGATTAGTTCCATGTCCTTTACAGCTCCTGACCATTGCCCATGGTATAAGCGCATGATTGAACGCGTACAATCGTTTCCCGAACAGTACCCTTCCTGGAGAGTTGAGCAGGATGTGCTTCATAAGTTCATTCCCAACAAGCACGACATTATTTCAAATTTAATTGAATGGAAAATCGTGATCCCTAAATCTAAGCGTAAGGAGTTACTTCAGCAGTATCATGACGAACCAACTTCGGGTCATTTAGGGTCGTTTAAGACGTATCAAAAGTTGGCCGAAGTTTATTACTGGCCTCAGATGAAATCGGACATAGCTAATTATGTACGGTCATGTAATATTTGTCAAGCTAGTAAAGCTTCTTCACAACTTCGTCCTGGTTTCATGGGTCGCCAGAAGCGTGTGAAGTACCCTTTTCAGCTTATTTCCATTGACCTCGTGGGACCTTTCCTTCGGTCTACAAAAGGTTATACCTCTTTGCTAGTAGTCACCGATTGGTTTACAAAATTTACGCAAATTCATCCCTTAAGGAAAGCAACGGCTTCCGCCATCGTCAAATTTTTAGAAAACGATGTATTTTTGATGTTTGGCGTGCCCCAAATTATCATGTGTGACAATGGCCCTCAATTTGTAGGAGGACTTTTTCAAAAACTTATTGACCGCTATCGTGTTCAGAAAGTATGGTATAACGCCGCTTACCACCCTCAAGTGAATCCCGTAGAGCGTACTAATAGGGTTATTACTACCGCGATACGTTGCTACGTCAAAGAAAATCATAGACATTGGGATACGGAGATTTATAAAATAGCGCATGCGATTCGCAACGCAGTACACGAAGTTACTGGTTATACTCCGTCATTTTTGAATTTTGGTCGTACCATTCCGGTTCAAGGCGATTATTATGGTAAACTACAAGAGTTAGGAGTAGATGATATATCGTTGGATACCCGCGAACGGCTCGCGAATGACGTTAATCAGCTCTCGCCCCTTTACAAGGATGTAGTTTTTCGCCTCAACCAGGCTTATGAACGGAATAAACGCCAGTACAATTTAAGGAAACGGTCGTTACGATTCAAAAAAGGCGATATGGTTTGGAAACGCAACCCAGTGCTCTCCGACGCGGCCAAGGGTTTTGCAAAAAAGTTAGCTCCAAAATACATTCAAGCCAAAGTAGCTGAAGTGACAGGTTCGGTCACTTATCGTTTAGTAGATCTGAACGGTCGAAATTTGGGTGTTTGGCACATCAAAGATCTTAAGCAAAGTCATCGCGAAGTCAATGAGGAGTAATCCGTCGTGACGCATGTAATTAGATGTCTACCATCGTGATTTAGGCATAAACTGATTTGACAACACTTAAAGTTGCGGAAGAGTCGCTTCCCCAACTTACAATTATCTTACTTGACCATTAGCATTAGTTTAGTTAGGTTAGTTAGGAATCTATAGTTTATAGGCAGCATTCAGAAAAACCAAGCCCGCTCAGCCATTAATGAATGGGTCAATACCGCACACCAACTAAGGTGGAGAAACTACAATCAAGCAACACACTGCAAAAGATTGCTAAAAACTCCGAATCCACAAACCACCACGACCCTGTTGAGACTGAACCGAACTCGAATCAAGCAAGTAGTCAGTCTACTAACAGGCACTGGAGCATTCAGAGAATTTATGCACAGGATCAATATCTATAGAGATGAACCTGTTTGCAGACTATGCCAAGAGGATGATGAAACAGCCTATCATATCCTCTTTGAATGCCCAGCATTAGAGCGTAAAAGACACCAACTCGATTGGAGCCTTAACTCTATTGACAACCGCAAGCTAGTAGGGGACATTGCAAGTCTAGTAAAAGATACAGATGTCGGCCTGCTAACTTGAAAACTCCCGACAGTACAAAAAGCCCAAAGGGCTGACGTGCGCATGCCAGCAAAAGGCAGTCGTGGAATCTAATCTAATCTAATCTAATCGTGATTTAGGCATAAACTGATTTGACAACACTTAAAGTTGCGGAAGAGTCGCTTCCCCAACTTACAATTATCTTACTTGACCATTAGCATTAGTTTAGTTAGGTTAGTTAGGAATCTATAGTTTATAGGCAGTTTTCTTGAGTTCTTCTTCTAGTTGGTTCCTCATGTGGTATTGGAATGGTTTTGACCCTAGAGGTAATCACTCGATTGGTTACTTACTTACCTTGAGTCGTTGCATAGAACCTCTCAGTAACTGTGTCCTATGTGAGGCAGTTCTTATTAGTAGTTTATTATTGCGTATTTTTGTTCTGTGTCCGATGTGGTGCAGACGTGTTATATTAATCAAGTATATATTTTTTCTTGGCCTGAGCCCCATTTAGGTGACGAGCTCTGCCTAGAACCCCTTGGCGCTTGCGCTAAAAGCCGTGCGAAGACTATGCATCTTAGGTTAGTTCCTTCCGTAGGGATTTAGTAAGCGTTTTGCTTATGTGTAGGAACATATATGATAGAGTCCCATTTATGGAGTCTCTTTTGAGTAAGTAGCTCAATCTGTGGCAATCAATACCCATCTAGGATCCTACAGAAACATTATGTTTTAATTTAGGTTATAGGGTTAGATAGAATTAGGTGTAGATAGTTTAGTTAAGGGTAAGGTAGTAATGGGTTTCACCTTTTGGAGTCCTTGACTGGGTTTTGTTTTTTTGCTTGGGTGGTTGGTTGGTCACGCAGGGTGGCCACTTTGGGAATTTACCTCGTCGTTCCAGGCGGTGGATCTTCATATTTTTTCCCCCCCTGTCAGTATCTCCAGGATACTCTTTGATGGTGAGACCGTGAACCCGGCTTGTAAATAGGTCCCGTTTTGGGAATGTTAAATGTCTACTGGGTTATTGTGATGTCACGATGGGGACATTTGATGTGGGTGTTTCGGATTTGGGTGATGTTTGGATGCTGGGGAGAGCTGCTGTGGATTCGTGGATGTGGGTGAGGGAGTTACGTTGGGCTAGTCACCGGCGCGCCTTTGTCATCTAGCGCGAAGACTGGTCTGGTGCCCGAGCTTGTGTCTGCAATCTCGTGGTTGCTTCCTCCGGTTTCCAGCACCATTCTCTAAATTTGGGGCGGAGGTTTTAGGGGTCTAGTCCCGGGAATTTTCCCGAATCTTAGAATATTTATTAGGGTATTCCCTTGGTTTTTTTTTCATTTAAATAATTCCTGTGTGTAGCACACCGTACGGCCTTTCAAGGTACTTTCAATGCCTGTCCCAAGGAGAGGGGGAGTGTAACGCCCCGTTTTACAAGAGCGTTTAATAATTATTAACTACTTTTGGACCACGATATATGCCAATTGAGGCAGGTATAAACTACCATTATCTCGTTGGAGCGTGTGGTTGGCGATAACAGCGCTTGTTTTCTGGCTCGAACGCGTCGATCCTAGCGAGGGCTTTCCTGTTTCGATTTTGCTAGCAGACAAAGCGGTCAGATTTTGCTTTAATTGACAGCGCCGCAAGGGATGATGCTAGTCAAAGAAGTCTGCACAGATATAACTAATGAAAGATCACTTTAGTGATAATCCGCGAACCGCCGTTCTCCAGCTTTAGGTGAGATTTCTTCTGGCTTATTTTTTTCCTTTACTAACTTCCGTATATTGGCGTTTAGGCGGAAAAGAAGGGCAAGCAAAGTGCCACCAAAGGATAGACTAGGGGCTATAAGCACTCGCAGAGCGTAAATCGCGGCACCTGCGGCGCAATTTCTTTTAACAAATTGGGGTCCCGATAATGTCTTCGAATTAACTGGCGTCGAGGTCCGACTTATGAGACGTGCAGAGGTCAATCATTATCTACAAGGATTCTTCCATCACGATATTGCGGCGCTCTACACCCTCAAGATGCGACCTGCTTGTGTATTATGTAAGTACAACCTAATTCAGCGTTTTTTTTATCGTACTGGCGGATTGCCGCATAAAGAAAATAACAGCTAACTTAAGGCCTTAGGTGTTTACAACTGTTACGTACGCGATCATATTTCTTTTTAAAATTGCAATTGACGCTTATTGCGTGAATCCTAATTAATCTCAATTGCTGAATTTGTATGTACTCCTTATTAGTGCAGACGCAAATGCCAGAGTAGCGTTCCGCACAATTGTGATTTTAGTGTAATTAATTCCTTTGCACTTATCATAAATTGGTTACTTTGCCTATGAAATTATTTAGTCAATAATCTAGTATAGTTGTTTGACAATTATCAGCCATTAGGCTACAGTGGTATTGCACTTGTTGCTAGTAATATTTTAATTGAGTAAATGTCCCCATGCTAACAATTTGTTTTATTGATATATTTTTCTACCACGTTCCCGTCTGCACGTTTGAAATGTCAACAGCATAAGCGCCAAAGGTAGGTGGTGGGTTTACTAGCTGCATTCGTATCGGTTGTGAAGACAACCAGGCGCCCTAATTTTTTTGAAGGTTGGAAGTAGTTTTTGTGAAAGCCGAAAGGATCTGAACCTAATCCTTGCTCACGCCACAAATCTATCGAGGATATCTGAGCTAGTCCCGGCCGTGTGCGCCCTAATTCAAAGGGGTGGCACAACGTCTGGTACGTTAGGGACATACGGGACAGCTGGGACGTCTGGAACGTTAGGGACATATGGAACATCTAGGACGCCTGGGACATTAGAGACATATGGGACATATGAGACATCTGGGACGTTTGGGATGTTAGGGACATATGGGACATCTGGAACGTCTGGGACATTAATGATATATGGGACATCTAGGACGTTTGGGACGTCTGGGACGTTAAGGACATATGGGACATTTAGGACGCCTGAGACATTAGGGACATATGGGACATCTAGGACGCCTAGGACACTAGGGACATATGGGACATATGGGACATCTGGGACGTCTGGGACATTAGGGACATATGGGACATCTGGGACGTCTGGGACGTTAAGGACATATAAGACATCTAGGACGTCTAGGACGTCTGGGACCATAAAGACATATGGGGAATTTAGGACGTCTGGGACGTTAGGGTCATATGGATGATCTATAACGCTTGGGACATTAGGGACATATGGGACATATGGGACGTCTGGGACGTTAGGGACATACGGGACAGCTGGGACGTCTGGGATGTTAGGGACATATGGGACATTTAGGACGTCTGGGACGTTAGGGACATATGGGACATCTAGGACGCCTGGGACATTAGGGATCTTTGGGACATATGAGACATCTGGGACGTCTGGGACGTTAGGGACAGCTGGGACATCTGGGATGTTAGGGACATATAGGACATTTAGGACGTCTGGGACGCTAGGGACATATGGGACATTTAGGACGTCTGGGACGTTAGGGACATTTGGAACATCTAGGACGCTTGGGACATTAGGGACATATGGAACATATGGGACATCTGGGACGTTAGAGACATATGGGACATTTGAGACGTCTGGGACGTTAAGGACATACGGGACATCTAGGACGTCTGGGACGTCTGGGACGTTAAGGACATATGGGACATTCAGGACTCCTGGGACATTAGAGACATATGGAACATATGGGACATCTGGGACGCCTGGGGCATTAGGGACATATGGAACATATGGGACATCTGGGACGTCTGGGACGTAAGGGACATATAGGACATCTGGGACGTCTGCGACGTTAAGGACATATGGGACATCTAGTACGTCTGGGACGTCTGGGACGTTAAGGACATATGGGACATCTAGAACGTCTGGGACGTCTGGGACGTTAAGGACATATGGGACATTTAGGACTCCTGGGACATTAGGGACATATAAGACATATGGGACATCTGGGACGTCTGGGACGTTAGGGACATATGGGACATCTGGGACGTCTGGGACATTAGAGACATATGGGACATCTAAGACGTCTTGGACGTCTGGGACGTTAAGGACATATGGGACATTTAGGACGCCTGGACATTAGGGACATATGGGACATATGGGACATCTGGGACGCCTGGGACGTATCAGACATATGAGACATATGGGACATCTGGGACGTCTGGGACTTTAGGGGCATATGGGATATCTGGGACGTCTGGGACGTTAAGAACATATGGGACATTTAGGACGGCTGGGACGTTACGGACATACGGGACAGTTGGGACGACTGGGACGTTAGGGACATATGGGACATTTAGCACGTCTGGGACGTTAGAGACATATGGAACATCTAGGACGCCTGGGACATTAGGGACATATGGGACATATGGGACATTTGGTACGTGTGGGACGTTAGGGACATATGGGACAGATGGGACGTCTGGGACGTTTAGGATATATGAGACATCTAGGACGTCTGGGACGTCTGGCACGGTAAGGACATATGGGACATTTAGCACGCCTGAGACATTAGGGACATATGGGGCATATGGGGCATCTGGGACGCCTGGGACATTAGGGACATATGGAACATCTGGGACGTCTGAGACGTTAGGGACATATGGGACATCTGGGACGTCTGGGACGTTAAGGACATATGGGACATTTAGGACGCCTGGGACGTCTGGGACGCTAGGGACATACGGAACAGCAGGGACGTCTGGGACGTTAGGGACATATGGGACATTTAGGACGTCTGGGACGTTAGGGACATATGAAACATTTAGGACGCCTGGGACATTAGGGACATATGGGACATATGGGACATCTGGGACGTCTGGGACGTTAGGGACATATAATACATCTAGGACGTCTGAGACGTTAAGGACATATGGGACATCTAAGACGTCTGAGACGTCTGGGACGTTAGGGACATACGGGACATCTAGGACGCTTGGGACATTAGGGACATATGGAACATATGGGACATCTGGGACGCCTGGGACGTTAGGGACATATGAGACATTTGGGACGTCTGGGACGTTAAGGACATATGGGACATCTAGGACGTCTGGGACGTCTGGGACGTTAAGGATATATGGGAAATTTAGGACGCCTGGGATATTAGGGACATATGGAACTTATGGGACATCTGGGACGCCTGGGACATTAATGATATATGGGACATATGGGACATCTGGGACGTCTGGGACGTTAGGGACATATGGGACATCTGGGACGTCTGGGACGTTAAGGACATATGGGACATCTAAGACGTCTTGGACGTCTGGGACGTTGAGGACATTTGGGACATTTAGGACGCCTGGGACATTAGGAAAATATGGGACATATGGGACATCTGGCTCGTCTGGGACGTTAAGGACATATGGGACATCTAAGACGTTTGGGACGTCTGAGACGTTAAGGACAAATAGGACATTTAGGACGCCTGGGACATTAGGGACATATGGGACATATGGGACATCTGGGACGCCCGGGACATTAGGGACATATGGGACATCTGGGACGTCTGTGACGTTAAAGACATGTAGGACATCTAGGACGTCTGAGACGTTTGGGACATATGGGACATCTAGGACGTCTGGGATGTCTGGGACGTTAGGGACATACGGGACAGCTGGGACGTCTGGGACGTTAAGGATATATGGGAAATATAGGACGTTTGGGACGTTAGAAACATATGGAACATTTAGGACGTCTGGACATTAGGGACATATGGGACATATGGGTCATCTGGGACGTCTGGGACGTTAGGGGCATATGGGATATCTGGGACGTCTGGGACGTTAGGGACATATGGGACATTTAGGACGGCTGGGACGTTAGGGACATACGGGACAGTTGGGACGTCTGGGACGTTAGGGACATATGGGGCATTTAGGACGTCTGGGACGTTAGGGACATATGGAACATTTAGGAAGCCTGGGACGTTAGGGACATATGGGACATTTAGGACGTCTGGGACGTTAGAGACATATGGAACATCTAGGACGCCTGGGACATTAGAGACATATGGGACATATGGGACATCTGGGACGTCTGGGACGTTAGGGACATATGGGACATATGGGACGTCTGGGACGTTAGGGACATATGGGACATCTGGGACGTCTGGACGTTAAGGACATATGGGACATCTAGGACGTCTGGGGCGTCTGGGACGTTAACGACATATGGAACATTTAGGACGCCTGGGACATTAGGGACATATGGGACATATGGGACTCCTAGGACATTAGGGACATTTGGGACATATGGGACATCTGGGACGGCTGGGACGTTAGGGACATATAGGACATCTAAGACATCTGGGACGTTAGGGACATATGGGACATCTAGGACGTCTGGGACGTCTGGGTACGTTAGGGACATACGGGACAGCTGGGACGTCTGGAACGTTAGGGACATATGGAACATCTAGGGACGCCTGGGACATTAGAGACATATGGGACATATGAGACATCTGGGACGTTTGGGATGTTAGGGACATATGGGACATCTGGAACGTCTGGGACATTAATGATATATGGGACATCTAGGACGTTTGGGAAGTCTGGGACGTTTAAGGACATATGGGACATTTAGGACGCCCTGAGACATTAGGGACATATGGGACATCTAGGACGCCTAGGACACTAGGGACATATGGGACATATGGGACATCTGGGACGTCTGGGACGTTAGGGACATATGGGACATCTGGGACGTCTGGGACGTTAAGGACATATAAGACATCTAGGACGTCTAGGACGTCTGGGACCATAAAGACATATGGGGATTTTAGGACGTCTGGGACGTTAGGGTCATATGGATGATCTATAACGCTTGGGACATTAGGGACATATGGGACATATGGGACGTCCTGGGACGTTAAGGACATACGGGACAGCTGGGACGTCTGGGATGTTAGGGACATATGGGACATTTAGGACGTCTGGGACGTTAGGGACATATGGGACATCTAGGACGCCTGGGACATTAGGGATCTTTGGGACATATGAGACATCTGGGACGTCTGGGACGTTAGGGACAGCTGGGACATCTGGGATGTTAGGGACATATAGGACATTTAGGACGTCTGGGAACGCTAGGGACATATGGTACATTTAGGACGTCTGGGACGTTAGGGACATTTGGAACATCTAGGACGCTTGGGACATTAGGGACATATGGAACATATGGGACATCTGGGACGTTAGAGACATATGGGACATTTGAGACGTCTGGGACGTTAAGGACATACGGGACATCTAGGACGTCTGGGGACGTCTGGGACGTTAAGGACATATGGACATTCAGGACTCCTGGGACATTAGAGACATATGGAACATATGGGACATCTGGGACGCCTGGGGCATTAGGGACATATGGAACATATGGGACATCTGGGACGTCTGGGACCGTAAGGGACATATAGGACATCTGGGACGTCTGCGACGTTAAGGACAAAAGGGACATCTAGTACGTCTGGGACGTCTGGGACGTTAAGGACATATGGGACATCTAGAACGTCTGGGACGTCTGGGACGTTAAGGACATATGGGACATTTAGGACTCCTGCGACATTAGGGACATATAAGACATATGGGACATCTGGGCCGTCTGGGACGTTAGGGGAAATATGGGACATCTGGGACGTCTGGGACATTAGAGACATATGGGACATCTAGGACGTCTTGGACGTCTGGGACGTTAAGGACATATGGACATTTAGGACGCACTGGACATTAGGGACATATGGGACATATGGGACATCTGGGACGCCTGGGGACGTATCAGACATATGGGACATATGGGACATCTGGGACGTCTGGGACGTTAGGGCATATGGGATTATCTGGGACGTCTGGGACGTTAAGAACATATGGGACATTTAGGACGTCTGGGACGTTAGAGACATATGGAGCATCTAGGACGCCTGGGACATTAGGGACATATGGGACCATATGGGACATTTGGTACGTGTGGGACGTTAGGGACATATGGGACAGATGGAACCGTCTGGGACGTTTAGGATATATGAGACATCTAGGACGTCTGGGACGTCTGGCACGGTAAGCACATATGGGACATTTAGCACGCCTGAGACATTAGGGACATATGGGGCATATGGGGCATCTGGGACGCCTGGGACATTAGGGACATATGGAACATCTGGGACGTCTGAGACGTTAGGGACATATGGGACATCTGGGACGTCTGGGACGTTAAGGACATATGGGACATTTAGGACGCCTGGGACATTAGGGATATATGGGACATATGGGACATCTGGTACGTTAGGGACATATGGAACATCTAGGACGCCTGGGACGTCTGGACGCTAGGGACATACGGAACAGCAGGGACGTCTGGGACATTAGGGACATATGGGACATATGGGACATCTGGGACGTCCTGGGACGTTAGGGGACATATAATACATCTAGGACGTCTGAGACGTTAAGGACATTATGGGACATCTAAGACGTCTGGGACGTCTGGGACGTTAGGGACATACGGGACATCTAGGACGCTTGGGACATTAGGGACAGTAGGAACATATGGGACATCTGGGACGCCTGGGACGTTAGGGACATATGAGACATTTGGGACGTCTGGGACGTTAAGGACATATGGGACATCTAGGACGTCTGGGACGTCTGGGACGTTAAGGATATATGGGAAATTTAGGACGCCTGGGATATTAGGGACATATGGAACTTATGGGACATCTGGGACGCCTGGGACATTAGGGATATATGGGACTAATGGGACATCTGGGACGTCTGGGACGTTAGGGACATATGGGACATCTGGGACGTCTGGGACGTTAAGGACATATGGGACATCTAAGGACGTCTTGGACGTCTGGGACGTTGAGGACATTTGGGACATTTAGGACGCCTGGGACATTAGGAAAATATGGACATATGGGACATCTGGCACGTCTGGGACGTTAAGGACATATGGGACATCTAAGACGGTTTGGGACGTATGAGACGTTAAGGACAAATAGGGACATTTAGGACGTCCTGGGACATTAGGGACATATGGGACATATGGGACATCTGGGACGCCCGGAACATTAGGGACATATGGGACATATGGCACATCTGGGACGTCTGTGACGTTAAAGACATGTAGGACATCTAGGACGTCTGAAACGTTTGGGACATATGGGACATCTAGGACGTCTGGGATGTCTGGGACGTTAGGGACATACGGGACAGCTGGGACGTCCTGGGACGTTAAGGATATATGGGAAATTTAGGACGTTTGGGACGTTAGAAACATATGGAACATTTAGGACGTCTGGACATTAGGGACATATGGGACATATGGGTCATCTGGGACGTCTGGGACGTTAGGGGCATATGGGATATCTGGGACGTCTGGGACGTTAGGGACATATGGGACATTTAGGACGGCTGGGACGTTAGGGGACATATGGAACATTTAGGAAGCCTGGGACCGTTAGGGACATATGGGACATTTAGGACGTCTGGGACGTTAGAGACATATGGAACATCTAGGGACGCCTGGGACATTAGAGACATATGGGACATATGGGACATCTGGGACGTCTGGGACGTTAGGGACATATGGGACATATGGGACGTCTGGGACGTTAGGGACATATGGGACATCTGGGAAGTCTGGGACGTTAAGGACATATGGGACATCTAGGACGTCTGGGGCGTCTGGGACGTTAACGACATATGGAACATTTAGGACGCCTGGGACATTAGGGACATATGGGACATATGGGACTCCTGGGACATTAGGGACATTTGGGACATATGGGACAACTGGGACGGCTGGGGACGTTAGGGACATATAGGGACATCTAAGACATCTGGGACGTTAGGGACATATGGGACATCTAGGACGTCTGGGACGTCTGGGACGTTAGGGACATACGGGACAGCTGGGACGTCTGGAACGTTAGGGACATATGGAACATCATAGGACGCCTGGGACATTAGAGACATATGGGGCATATGAGACATCTAGGACGTTTGGGATGTTTAGGGACATATGGGACATCTGGAACGTCTGGGACATTAATGACATATGGGACATCTAGGATGTTTGGGACGTCTGGGACGTTAAAGACATATGGGACGTTTAGGACGCCTGAGACATTAGGGACATATGGGACATCTAGGACGCCTAGGACACTAGGGACATATGGGACATATGGGACATCTGGGACGTCTGGGACGTTAGGGACATTATGGGACATCTGGGACGTCTGGGACGTTAAGGACATATAAGACATCTAGGACGTCTAGGACGTCTGGGACCATAAAGACATATGGGGAATTTAGGACGTCTGGGACGTTAGGGTCATATGGATGATCTATAACGCTTGGGACATTAGGGACATATGGGACATATGGGACGTCTGGGACGTTAGGGACATACGGGACAGCTGGGACGTCTGGGATGTTAGGGACATATGGGACATTTAGGACGTCTGGGACGTTAGGGACATATGGGAGATCTAGGACGCCTGGGACATTAGGGATCTTTGGGACATATGAGACATCTGGGACGTCTGGGACGTTAGGGACAGCTGGGACATCTGGGATGTTAGGGACATATAGGACATTTAAGACGTCTGGGACGCTAGGGACATATGGGACATTTAGGACGTCTGGGACGTTAGGGACATTTGAAACATCTAGGACGCTTGGGACATTAGGGACATATGGAACATATGGGACATCTGGGACGTTAGAGACATATGGGACATTTGAAACGTCTGGGACGTTAAGGACATACGGGACATCTAGGACTCCTGGGACATTAGAGACATATGGAACATATGGGACATCTGGGACGCCTGGGGCATTAGGGACATATGGAACATATGGGACATCTGGGACGTCTGGGACGTAAGGGACATATAGGACATCTGGGACGTCTGCGACGTTAAGGACATATGGGACATCTAGTACGTCTGGGACGTTAAGGACATATGGGACATCTAGAACGTCTGGGACGTCTAGGACGTTAAGGACATATGGTACATTTAGGACTCCTGGGACATTAGGGACATATGGAACATATGGGACATCTGGGACGCCTGGGAAATTAGGGACATATGGAAGATATGGGACAGCTGGGACATCTGGGATGTTAGGGACATATGGGACATTTAGGACGTCTGGGACGTTAGGGACATATGAGACATTTAAGACGTCTGGGACGTTAGAGACATTTGGAACATTTAGGACGCTTGGGACATTAGGGACATATGGAACATATGGGACATCTGGGACGTTAAGGACATATGGGACATCTAGGACGTCTGGGACGTCTGGGACGTCAAGGACATATGGGACATTTAGGACTCCTGGGACATTAGGGACATATGGGACGCCTGGGACATATGGGACATATGGGACATATGGGACATCTGGGACGTCTGGGACGTTAGGGGCATATGGGACATCTGGGACGGCTGGGACGTTAGAGACATATGGGACATCTGGGTCGTCTGGGACGTTAGGGACATATAGGACATATGGAACATCTACGACATCTAGGACGTTAGGGACATATTTAACATCTGGGACGCCTGGGACATCTAGGACGTCTGAGACGTTCGGGACATATGGAACATCTAGGACGTCTGGGATGTCTGGGACGTTAGGGACATACGGGACAGCTGGGACGTCTGGGACGATAAGGACATATGGGAAATTTAGGACGTTTGGGACGTTAGGAGCTAATGGAACATCTAGGACGTCTTAGACATTAGGGACATTTGGGACATATGGGACATCTGGGACGTTTGGGACGTTAGGGACATATGGGACATTTGGGACGTCTGGGACGTTAAGGACATATGGGACATCTAGGACGTCTGGGACGTTAAGGACATATGGGACATTTAGGACGCCTGGGATATTAGGGACATATGGAACTTATGGAACATCTGGGACGCCTGAAACATTAGGGATATATGGGACATATGGGACATCTGGGACGTCTGGGACGTTAGGGACATATGGGACATCTGGGACGTCTGGGACGTTAAGGACATATGGGACATCTAGGACGTCTGGGACGTCTGGGACGTTGAGGACATATGGGACATTTAGGACGCCTAGGACATTAGGGAATTATGGGACATATGGGACATCTGGCACGTCTGGGACGTTAAGGACATATGGAACATCTGAGACGTTTGGGACGTCTGAGACGTTAAGGACAAATAGGACATTTAGGACGCCTGGGACATTAGGGACATATGGGACATATGGGACATCTGGGACGCTCGAGACATTAGGGACATATGGGACATCTGGGACGTCTGGGACGTTAGGGACATATAATACATCTAGGACGTCTGAGACGTTTGGGACATATGGGACATCTAGGACGTCTGGGATGTCTGGGACGTTAGGGACATACGGGACAGCTGGGACGTCTGGGACGTTAAGGATATATGCTAAATTTAGGACCTTTGGGACGTTAGAAACATATGGAACATCTAGGACGTCTTAGACAATAGGGACATATGGGACATATGGGAGATCGGGACGTCTGGGACATTAGAGACATATGGGACATCTAGGACGTCTTGGACGTCTGGGACGTTAAGGACATATGGGACATTTAGGACGCCTGGACATTAGGGACATATGGGACATATGGGACATCTGGGACGCCTGGGACGTATCAGACATATGGGACATATGGGACATCTGGGACGTCTTGGACGTTAGGGCATATGGGATATCTGGGACGTCTGGGACGTTAAGAACATATGGGACATTTAGGACGGCTGGGACGTTACGGACATACGGGACAGTTGGGACGACTGGGACGTTAGGTACATATGGGACATTTAGGACGTCTGGGACGTTAGAGACATATGGAAACATCTAGGACGCCTGGGACATTAGGGACATATGGACATATGGGACATCTGGGACGTGTGGGACGTTAGGGACATATGGGACAGATGGGACGTCTGGGACGTTTAGGATATATGAGACATCTAGGACGTCTGGGACGTCTGGCACGGTAAAGACATATGGGAGATTTAGCACGCCTGGGACATTAGGGACATATGGGGCATATGGGGCATCTGGGACGCCTGGGACATTAGGGACATATGGAACATCTGGGACCTCTGAGACGTTAGGGACATATGGGACATCTGGGACGTCTGGGACGTTAAGGACATATGGGACATTTAGGACGCCTGGGACATTAGGAACATATGGGACATATGGACTCCTGGGACATTAGGGACATTTGGGACATATGGGACATCTGGGACGGCTGGGACGTTAGGGTCATATAGGACATCTAAAACATTTGGCACGTTAGGGACATATGGGACATCTAGGACGTCTGGGACGTCTGGGACGTTAGGGACATATGGGACAGCTGGGACGTCTGGAACGTTAGGGACATATGGAACATCTAGGACGCCTGGGACATTAGAGACATATGGGACATATGAGACATCTGGGACGTTTGGGACGTTAGGGACATATGGGACATCTGGAACGTCTGGACATTAATGACATATGGGACATCTAGGACGTTTGGGACGTCTGGGACGTTAAGGACATATGGGACATTTAGGACGCCTGAGACATTAGGGACATATGGACATCTAGGACGCCTGGGACACTAGGGACATATGGGACATATGAGACATCTGGGACGTCTGGGACGTTAGGGACATATGGGACATTTGGGACGTCTGGGACGTTAAGGACATATAAGACATCTAGCACGTCTAGGACGTCTGGGACCATAAAGACATATGGGGAATTTAGGACGTCTGGACGTTAAGGGCATATGATGATCTATAACGCTTGGGACATTAGTTACATATGGGACATATGAGACATCTGGACGTCTGGGACGTTAGGGACATACGGGACAGCTGGGACGTCCTGGGATGTTAGGGACATATGGGGCATTTAGGACGTCTGGACGTTAGGGACATATGGGACATCTAGGACGCCTGGGACATTAGGGATCTTTGGGACATATGAGACATCTGGGACGTCTGGGACGTTAGGGACAGCTGGGACGTCTGGGATGTTAGGGACATATGGGACATTTAGGACGTCTGGGACGTTAGGGACATATGGGACATTTAGGACGTCTGGGACGTTAGAGACATTTGGAACATCTAGGACGCTTGGGACATTAGGGACATATGGAACATATGGGACATCTGGGACGTTAGAGACATATGGGACATTTGAGACGTCTGGGACGTCAAGGACATATGGGACATCTAGGACGTCTGGGACGTCTGGGACGTTAAGGACATATGGGACATTTAGGACTCCTGGAACATTAGGGACATATGGAACATATGGGACATCTGGGACGCCTGGACATTAGGGACATATGGAACATATGGGACATCTTGGACGTCTGGGACGTAAGGGACATATGGGACATCTGGGACGTCTGCGACGTTAAGGACATATGGGACATCTAATACGTCTGGGACGTCTGGGACGTTAAGGACATATGGGACATCTAGGACGTCTGGGACGTCTGGGACGTTAAGGACATATGGGACATTTAGGACTCCTAGGACATTAGGGACATATGGAACATATGGGACATCTGGGACACCTGGGACATTAGGGACATATGGAACATATGGGACAGCTGGGACATCTGGGATGTTAGGGACATATGGGACATTTAGGACGTCTGGGACGTTAGGGACATATGGGACATTTAGGACGTCTGGGACCTTAGAGACATTTGGAACATCTAGGACGCTTGGGACATTAAGGACATATGGAACATATGGGACATCTGGGACGTCTGGGAAGTTAAGGACATATGGGATATTTAGGACTCCTGGGACATTAGGGACATATGGAACATATGGGACATTTAGGACGCCTGGGACATTAGGGACATATGGGACATATGGGACATCTGGGACGTCTGGGAAGTTAAGGACATATGGGACATCTAAGACGTTTGGGACGTCTGAGACGTTAAGGACAAATAGGACATTTAGGACGCCTGGGACATTAAGGACATATGGGACATATGGGAAATCTGGGACGCCCGGGACAATAGGGACATATGAAACATATGGGACATCTGGAACGTCTGTGACGTTAGGGACATATAGGACATCTAGGACGTCTGAGACGTTCGGGACATATGGAACATCTAGGACGTCTGGGATGTCTGGGACGTTAGGGACATACGGGACAGCTGGGACGTCTGGGACGTTAAGGACATATGGAAAATTTAGGACGTTTGGGACGTTAGGAACATATGGAACATCTAGGACGTCTTAGACATTAGGGACATATGGAACATATGGGACATCTGGGACGTCTGGGACGTTAGGTACATATGGGACATTTGGGACGTCTGGGACGTTAGAGACATATGGGACATCTAGGACGTCTTGGACGTCTGGGACGTTAAGGACTTATGGGACATTTAGGACGCCTGGGACATTAGGGACATATGGGACATATGGGACATCTGGGACGCCTGGGACATATGGGACATATGGGACATATGGGACATCTGCGACGTCTGGGACGTTAGGGGCATATGGGACATCTGGGACGGCTGGGACGTTAGGGACATATAGGACATCTAGGACGTCTTGGTCGTTAGGGACATATGGGACATCTAGGACGCCTGGGACGTCTGGGACGTTAGGGACATACGGGACGTCTGGGACGTCTGGGACGTTAGGGACATAAGGGACAGCTGGGACGTCTAGGACGTTAGGAACATATGGAACATCTAGGACGCCTGGGACATTAGAGACATATGGGACATATGAGACATCTGGGACGTTTGGGACGTTAGGGACATATGGGACATCTGGCACGTCTGGGACGTTAAGGACATATGGGACATTTGGGACGCGTGGGACATTAAGGACGTATGGGACATCTAGGACGCCTGGGACATTAGGGACATATGGGACATATGGGACATCTGGGACGTCTGGGACGTTAGGGACATATGGGACATCTGAGACGTCTGTAACGTTAGGGACATATAAGACATCTGGGACGTCTGGGACGTCTGGGACGTTAAGGACATATGGGGCATTGAGAACGTCTGGGACGTTAGGGTCATATGGATGATCTATAACGCCTGGGACATTAGGGACATATGGGACATATGGGACATCTTGGACGTCTAGGACGTTAGGGACATACGGGACAGCTAGGACGTCTGGGATGTTAGGGACATATGGAACATCTAGGACGCCTGGGACATTAGGGACATGTAGGACAAATGGCACATCTGGGACGTCTGGGACGTTAGGGACATATGGGACATCTAGGACGTATGGGACGTCTGGGACGTTAAGGACATATGGGACATTTAGGACGCCTGGGACATTAGGGATATATGGAACATATGGTACATCTGGGACGTTAGGGACATATGGGACATCTGGGACGTCTGGGACGTTAGGGACGTATGGGACATCTAGGACGCCTGGGACGTCTGGGACGTTAGGGACATACGGAACAACAGGGACGTCTGGGACGTTAGGGACATATGGGACATTTAGGACGTCTGGGACGTTAGGGACATATGAAACATTTAGGACGCCTGGGACATTAGGGACATATGGGACATATGGGACATTTAGGACGTCTGGGACGTTAGGGACATATGAAACATTTAGGACGCCTGGGACATTAGGGACATATGGGACATATGGGACATTTAGGACGTCTGGGACGTTAGGGACATATGAAACATTTAGGACGCCTGGGACATTAGGGACATATGGGACATATGGGACATATGGGACATCTAAGACGTCTGGGACGTCTGGGACGTTAGGGACATACGGGACATCTAGGACGCTTGGGACATTAGGGACATATGGAACATATGGGACATCTGGGACGTCTGGGACGTTAGGGACATATGGGACATTTGGGTCGTCTGGGACGTTAAGGACATATGGGACATCTAGGACGTCTGGGACGTCTGGGACGTTAAGGATATATGGGAAATTTAGGACGCCTGGGATATTAGGGACATATGGAACTTATGGGACATCTGGGACGCCTAGGACATTAGGGATATATGGGACATATGGAACATCTGGGACGTCTGGGACGTTAGGGACATATGGGACATCTGGGACGTCTGGGACGTTAAGGACATATGGGACATCTAGGACGTCTTGGACGTCTGGGACGTTGAGGACATTTGGGACATTTAGGACGCCTGGGACATTAGGGAAATATGGGACATATGGGACATCTGGCACGTCTGGGACGTTAAGGACATATGGAACATCTAAGACGTTTGGGACGTCTGAGACGTTAAGGACAAATAGGACATTTAGGACGCCTGGGACATTAGGGACATATGGGACATATGGGACATCTGGGACGCCCGGGACATTAGGGACATATGGGACATATGGGACATCTGGGACGTCTGTGACGTTAAAGACATGTAGGACATCTAGGACCTCTGAGACGTTTGGGACATATGGGACATCTAGGACGTCTGGGATGTCTGGGACGTTACGGACATACGGGACAGCTGGGACGTCTGGGACGTTAAGGATATATGGGAAATTTAGGACGTTTGGGACGTTAGAAACATATGGAACATTTAGGACGCCTGGACATTAGGGACATATGGGACATATGGGTCATCTGGGACGTCTGGGACGTTAGGGGCATATGGGATATCTGGGACGTCTGGGACGTTAGGGACATATGGGACATTTAGGACGGCTGGGACGTTAATGACATACGGGACAGTTGGGACGTCTGGGACGTTAGGGACATATGGGGCATTTAGGACGTCTGGGACGTTAAGGACATATGGAACATTTAGGAAGCCTGGGACGTTAGGGACATATGGGACATTTAGGACGTCTGGGACGTTAGAGACATATGGGACATATGAGACATCTGGGACGTTTGGGACGTTAGCGACATATGGGACATCTGGCACGTCTGGGACGTTAAGGACATATGGGACATTTGGGACGCGTGGGACATTAGGGACGTATGGGACATCTAGGACGCCTGGGACATTAGGGACATATGGGACATATGGGACATCTGGGACGTCTGGGACGTTAGGGACATATAAGACATCTGGGACGTCTGGAACGTCTGGGACGTTAAGGACATATGGGGCATTGAGAACGTCTGGGACGTTAGGGTCATACGGGACAGTTGGGACGTCTGGGACGTTAGGGACATATGGGGCATTTAGGACGTCTGGGACGTTAAGGACATATGGAACATTTAGGAAGCCTGGGACGTTAGGGACATATGGGACATTTAGGACGTCTGGGACGTTAGAGACATATGAAACATCTAGGACGCCTGGGACATTAGAGACATATGGGACATATGGGACATCTGGGACGTCTGGGACGTTAGGGACATATGGGACAGATGGGACGTCTGGGACGTTTAGGATATATGAGACATCTAGGACGTCTGGGACGTCTGGCACGGTAAAGACATATGGGACATTTAGCACGCCTGGGACATTAGGGACATATGGGCCATATGGGGCATCTGGGACGCCTGGGACATTAGGGACATATGGAACATCTGGGACGTCAGAGACGTTAGGGACATATGGGACTCCTGGGACATTAGGGACATTTGGGACATATGGGACATCTGGGACGGCTGGGACGTTAGGGTCATATAGGACATCTAAGACATTTGGGACGTTAGGGACATATGGGACATCTAGGACGTCTGGGACGTCTGGGACGTTAGGGACATACGGGACAGCTGGGACGTCTGGAACGTTAAGGACATATGGAACATCTAGCACGCCTGGGACATTAGAGACATATGGGACATATGAGACATCTGGGACGTTTGGGACGTTAGGGACATATGGGACATCTGGAACGTCTGGGACATTAATGACATATAGGACATCTAGGACGTTTGGGACGTCTGGGACGTTAAGGACATATGGGACATTTAGGACGCCTGAGACATTAGGGACATATGGGACATCTAGGACGCCTGGGACACTAGGGACAAATGGGACATATGGGACATCTGGGACGTCTGGGACGTTAGGGACATATGGGACATTTGGGACGTCTGGGACGTTAAGGACATATAAGACATCTAGGACGTCTAGGACGTCTGGGACCATAAAGACATATGGGGAATTTAGGACGTCTGGGACGTTAAGGGCATATGGATGATCTATAACGCTTGGGACATTAGGGACATATGGGACATATGAGACATCTGGGACGTCTGGGACGTTAGGGACATACGGGACAGCTGGGACGTCTGGGATGTTAGGGACATATGGGCATTTAGGACGTCTGGGACGTTAGGGACATATGGGACATCTAGGACGCCTGGGACATTAGGGATCTTTGGGACATATGAGACATCTGGGACGTCTGGGACGTTAGGGACAGCTGGGACGTCTGGGATGTTAGGGACATATGGGACATTTAGGACGTCTGGGACGTTAGGGACATATGGGACATTTAGGACGTCTGGGACGTTAGGGACATTTGGAACATCTAGGACGCTTGGGACATTAGGGACATATGGAACATATGGGACATCTGGGACGTTAGAGACATATGGGACATTTGAGACGTCTGGGACGTCAAGGACATATGGGACATCTAGGACGTCTGGGACGTCTGGGACGTTAAGGACATATGGGACATTTAGGACTCCTGGAACATTAGGGACATATGGAACATATGGGACATCTGGGACGCCTGGGACATTAGGGACATATGGAACATATGGGACATCTTGGACGTCTGGGACGTAAGGGACATATGGGACATCTGGGACGTCTGCGACGTTAAGGACATATGGGACATCTAATACGTCTGGGACGTCTGGGACGTTAAGGACATATGGGACATCTAGGACGTCTGGGACGTCTGGGACGTTAAGGACATATGGGACATTTAGGACTCCTAGGACATTAGGGACATATGGAACATATGGGACATCTGGGACACCTGGGACATTAGGGACATATGGAACATATGGGACAGCTGGGACATCTGGGATGTTAGGGACATATGGGACATTTAGGACGTCTGGGACGTTAGGGACATATGGGACATTTAGGACGTCTGGGACCTTAGAGACATTTGGAACATCTAGGAAGCTTGGGACATTAGGGACATATGGAACATATGGGACATCTGGGACGTCTGGGAAGTTAAGGACATATGGGACATTTAGGACTCCTGGGACATTAGGGACATATGGAACATATGGGACATTTAGGACGCCTGGGACATTAGGGACATATGGGACATATGGGACATCTGGGACGTCTGGGAAGTTAAGGACTTATGGGACATCTAAGACGTTTGGGACGTCTGAGACGTTAAGGACAAATAGGACATTTAGGACGCCTGGGACATTAAGGACATATGGGACATATGGGAAATCTGGGACGCCCGGGACATTAGGGACATATGAAACATATGGGACATCTGGAACGTCTGTGACGTTAGGGACATATAGGACATCTAGGACGTCTGAGACGTTCGGGACATATGGAACATCTAGGACGTCTGGGATGTCTGGGACGTTAGGGACATACGGGACAGCTGGGACGTCTGGGACGTTAAGGACATATGGAAAATTTAGGACGTTTGGGACGTTAGGAACATATGGAACATCTAGGACGTCTTAGACATTAGGGACATATGGAACATATGGGACATCTGGGACGTCTGGGACGTTAGGTACATATGGGACATTTGGGACGTCTGGGACGTTAGAGACATATGGGACATCTAGGACGTCTTGGACGTCTGGGACGTTAAGGACTTATGGGACATTTAGGACGCCTGGGACATTAGGGACATATGGGACATATGGGACATCTGGGACGCCTGGGACATATGGGACATATGGGACATATGGGACATCTGCGACGTCTGGGACGTTAGGGGCATATGGGACATCTGGGACGGCTGGGACGTTAGGGACATATAGGACATCTAGGACGTCTTGGTCGTTAGGGACATATGGGACATCTAGGACGCCTGGGACGTCTGGGACGTTAGGGACATACGGGACGTCTGGGACGCCTGGGACGTTAGGGACATAAGGGACAGCTGGGACGTCTAGGACGTTAGGGACATATGGAACATCTAGGAAGCCTGGGACATTAGAGACATATGGGACATATGAGACATCTGGGACGTTTGGGACGTTAGGGACATATGGGACATCTGGCACGTCTGGGACGTTAAGGACATATGGGACATTTGGGACGCGTGGGACATTAAGGACGTATGGGACATCTAGGACGCCTGGGACATTAGGGACATATGGGACATATGGGACATCTGGGACGTCTGGGACGTTAGGGACATATGGGACATCTGAGACGTCTGTAACGTTAGGGACATATAAGACATCTGGGACGTCTGGGACGTCTGGGACGTTAAGGACATATGGGGCATTGAGAACGTCTGGTACGTTAGGGTCATATGGATGATCTATAACGCCTGGGACATTAGGGACATATGGGACATATGGGACATCTTGGACGTCTAGGACGTTAGGGACATACGGGACAGCTAGGACGTCTGGGATGTTAGGGACATATGGAACATCTAGGACGCCTGGGACATTAGGGACATGTAGGACAAATGGCACATCTGGGACGTCTGGGACGTTAGGGACATATGGGACATCTAGGACGTATGGGACGTCTGGGACGTTAAGGACATATGGGACATTTAGGACGCCTGGGACATTAAAGATATATGGGACATATGGTACATCTGGGACGTTAGGGACATATGGGACATCTGGGACGTCTGGGACGTTAGGGACATATGGGACATCTAGGACGCCTGGGACGTCTGGGACGTTAGGGACATACGGAACAGCAGGGACGTCTGGGACGTTAGGGACATATGGGACATTTAGGACTTCTGGGACGTTAGGGACATATGAAACATTTAGGACGCCTGGGACATTAGGGACATATGGGACATATGGGACAACTAGGACGTCTGGGACGTTAGGGACATATGAAACATTTAGGACGCCTGGGACATTAGGGACATATGGGACATATGGGACATTTAGGACGTCTGGGACGTTAGGGACATATGAAACATTTAGGACGCCTGGGACATTAGGGACATATGGGACATATGGGACATATGGGACATCTAAGACGTCTGGGACGTCTGGGACGTTAGGGACATACGGGACATCTAGGACGCTTGGGACATTAGGGACATATGGAACATATGGGGCATCTGGGACGTCTGGGACGTTAGGGACATATGGGACATTTGCGACGTCTGGGACGTTAAGGACATATGGGACATCTAGGACGTCTGGGACGTCTGGGACGTTAAGGATATATGGGAAATTTAGGACGCCTGGGATATTAGGGACATATGGAACTTATGGGACATCTGGGACGCCTGGGACATTAGGGATATATGGGACATATGGAACATCTGGGACGTCTGGGACGTTAGGGACATATGGGACGTCTGGGACGTCTGGGACGTTAAGGACATATGGGACATCTAGGACGTCTTGGACGTCTGGGACGTTGAGGACATTTGGGACATTTAGGACGCCTGGGACATTAGGGAAATATGGGACATATGGGACATCTGGCACGTCTGGGACGTTAAGGACATATGGAACATCTAAGACGTTTGGGACGTCTGAGACGTTAAGGACAAATAGGACATTTAGGACGCCTGGGACATTAGGGACATATGGGACATATGGGACATCTGGGACGCCCGGGACATTAGGGACATATGGGACATATGGGACATCTGGGACGTCTGTGACGTTAAAGACATGTAGGACATCTAGGACCTCTGAGACGTTTGGGACATATGGGACATCTAGGACGTCTGGGATGTCTGGGACGTTACGGACATACGGGACAGCTGGGACGTCTGGGACGTTAAGGATATATGGGAAATTTAGGACGTTTGGGACGTTAGAAACATATGGAACATTTAGGACGCCTGGACATTAGGGACATATGGGACATATGGGTCATCTGGGACGTCTGGGACGTTAGGGGCATATGGGATATCTGGGACGTCTGGGACGTTAGGGACATATGGGACATTTAGGACGGCTGGGACGTTAGGGACATACGGGACAGTTGGGACGTCTGGGACGTTAGGGACATAGGACGTCTGGGACGTTAAGGACATATGGAACATTTAGGAAGCCTGGGACGTTAGGGACATATGGGACATTTAGGACGTCTGGGACGTTAGAGACATATGGGACATATGAGACATCTGGGACGTTTGGGACGTTAGGGACATATGGGACATCTGGCACGTCTGGGACGTTAAGGACATATGGGACATTTGGGACGCGTGGGACATTAGGGACGCATGGGACATCTAGGACGCCTGGGACATTAGGGACATATGGGACATATGGGACATCTGGGACGTCTGGGACGTTAGGGACATATGGGACATCTGAGACGTCTGTAACGTTAGGGACATATAAGACATCTGGGACGTCTGGAACGTCTGGGACGTTAAGGACATATGGGGCATTGAGAACGTCTGGGACGTTAGGGTCATACGGGACAGTTGGGACGTCCTGGGACGTTAGGGACATATGGGGCATTTAGGACGTCTGGGACGTTAAGGACATATGGAGCATTTAGGAAGCCTGGGACGTTAGGGACATATGGGACATTTAGGACGTCTGGGACGTTAGAGACATATGAAACATCTAGGACGCCTGGGACATTAGGGATCTTTGGGACATATGAGACATCTGGGACGTCTGGGACGTTAGGGACAGCTGGGACGTCTGGGATGTTAGGGACATATGGGACATTTAGGACGTCTGGGACGTTAGGGACATATGGGACATTTAGGACGTCTGGGACGTTAGGGACATTTGGAACATCTAGGACGCTTGGGACATTAGGGACTTATGGAACATATGGGACATCTGGGACGTTAGAGACATATGGGACATTTGAGACGTCTGGGACGTCAAGGACATATGGGACATCTAGGACGTCTGGGACGTCTGGGACGTTAAGGACATATGGGACATTTAGGACTCCTGGAACATTAGGGACATATGGAACATATGGGACATCTGGGACGCCTGGGACATTAGGGACATATGGAACATATGGGACATCTTGGACTTCTGGGACGTAAGGGACATATGGGACATCTGGGACGTCTGCGACGTTAAGGACATATGGGACATCTAATACGTCTGGGACGTCTGCGACGTTAAGGACATATGGGACATCTAGGACGTCTGGGACGTCTGTGACGTTAAAGACATGTAGGACATCTAGGACCTCTGAGACGTTTGGGACATATGGGACATCTAGGACGTCTGGGATGTCTGGGACGTTACGGACATACGGGACAGCTGGGACGTCTGGGACGTTAAGGATATATGGGAAATTTAGGACGTTTGGGACGTTAGAAACATATGGAACATTTAGGACGCCTGGACATTAGGGACATATGGGACATATGGGTCATCTGGGACGTCTGGGACGTTAGGGGCATATGGGATATCTGGGACGTCTGGGACGTTAGGGACATATGGGACATTTAGGACGGCTGGGACGTTAGGGACATACGGGACAGTTGGGACGTCTGGGACGTTAGGGACATATGGGGCATTTAGGACGTCTGGGACGTTAAGGACATATGGAACATTTAGGAAGCCTGGGACGTTAGGGACATATGGGACATTTAGGACGTCTGGGACGTTAGAGACATATGGGACATATGAGACATCTGGGACGTTTGGGACGTTAGGGACATATGGGACATCTGGCACGTCTGGGACGTTAAGGACATATGGGACATTTGGGACGCGTGGGACATTAGGGACGTATGGGACATCTAGGACGCCTGGGACATTAGGGACATATGGGACATATGGGACATCTGGGACGTCTGGGACGTTAGGGACATATGGGACATCTGAGACGTCTGTAACGTTAGGGACATATAAGACATCTGGGACGTCTGGAACGTCTGGGACGTTAAGTACATATGGGGCATTGAGAACGTCTGGGACGTTAGGGTCATACGGGACAGTTGGGACGTCTGGGACGTTAGGGACATATGGGGCATTTAGGACGTCTGGGACGTTAAGGACATATGGAACATTTAGGAAGCCTGGGACGTTAGGGACATATGGGACATTTAGGACGTCTGGGACGTTAGAGACATATGAAACATCTAGGACGCCTGGGACATTAGGGATCTTTGGGACATATGAGACATCTGGGACGTCTGGGACGTTAGGGACAGCTGGGACGTCTGGGATGTTAGGGACATATGGGACATTTAGGACGTCTGGGACGTTAGGGACATATGGGACATTTAGGACGTCTGGGACGTTAGGGACATTTGGAACATCTAGGACGCTTGGGACATTAGGGACTTATGGAACATATGGGACATCTGGGACGTTAGAGACATATGGGACATTTGAGACGTCTGGGACGTCAAGGACATATGGGACATCTAGGACGTCTGGGACGTCTGGGACGTTAAGGACATATGGGACATTTAGGAGTCCTGGAACATTAGGGACATATGGAACATATGGGACATCTGGGACGCCTGGGACATTAGGGACATATGGAACATATGGGACATCTTGGACTTCTGGGACGTAAGGGACATATGGGACATCTGGGACGTCTGCGACGTTAAGGACATATGGGACATCTAATACGTCTGGGACGTCTGCGACGTTAAGGACATATGGGACATCTAGGACGTCTGGGACGTCTGGGACGTTAAGGACATATGGGACATTTAGGACTCCTAGGACATTAGGGACATATGGAACATATGGGACATCTGGGACACCTTGGACATTAGGGACATATGGAACATATGGGACAGCTGGGACATCTGGGATGTTAGGGACATATGGGACATTTAGGACGTCTGGGACGTTAGGGACATATGGGACATTTAGGACGTCTGGGACCTTAGAGACATTTGGAACATCTAGGACGCTTGGGACATTAGGGACATATGGAACATATGGGACATCTGGGACGTCTGGGAAGTTAAGGACATATGGGACATTTAGGACTCCTGGGACATTAGGGACATATGGAACATATGGGACATTTAGGACGCCTGGGACATTAGGGACATATGGGACATATGGGACATCTGGGACGTCTGGGAAGTTAAGGACATATGGGACATCTAAGACGTTTGGGACGTCTGAGACGTTAAGGACAAATAGGACATTTAGGACGCCTGGGACATTAAGGACATATGGGACATATGGGAAATCTGGGACGCCCGGGACATTAGGGACATATGAAACATATGGGACATCTGGAACGTCTGTGACGTTAGGGACATATAGGACATCTAGGACGTCTGAGACGTTCGGGACATATGGAACATCTAGGACGTCTGGGATGTCTGGGACGTTAGGGACATACGGGACAGCTGGGACGTCTGGGACGTTAAGGACGTATGGAAAATTTAGGACGTTTGGGACGTTAGGAACATATGGAACATCTAGGACGTCTTAGACATTAGGGACATATGGAACATATGGGACATCTGGGACGTCTGGGACGTTAGGTACATATGGGACATTTGGGACGTCTGGGACGTCAGAGACATATGGGACATCTAGGACGTCTTGGACGTCTGGGACGTTAAGGACTTATGGGACATTTAGGACGCCTGGGACATTAGGGACATATGGGACATATGGGACATCTGGGACGCCTGGGACATATGGGACATATGGGACATATGGGACATCTGCGACGTCTGGGACGTTAGGGGCATATGGGACATCTGGGACGGCTGGGACGTTAGGGACATATGGGACATCTAGGACGCCTGGGACGTCTGGGACGTTAGGGACATACGGGACGTCTGGGACGTCTGGGACGTTAGGGACATAAGGGACAGCTGGGACGTCTAGGACGTTAGGGACATATGGAACATCTAGGAAGCCTGGGACATTAGAGACATATGGGACATATGAGACATCTGGGACGTTTGGGACGTTAGGGACATATGGGACATCTGGCACGTCTGGGACGTTAAATACATATGGGACATTTGGGACGCGTGGGACATTAAGGACGTATGGGACATCTAGGACGCCTGGGACATTAGGGACATATGGGACATATGGGACATCTGGGACGTCTGGGACGTTAGGGACATATGGGACATCTGAGACGTCTGTAACGTTAGGGACATATAAGACATCTGGGACGTCTGGGACGTCTGGGACGTTAAGGACATATGGGGCATTGAGAACGTCTGGGACGTTAGGGTCATATGGATGATCTATAACGCCTGGGACATTAGGGACATATGGGACATATGGGACATCTTGGACGTCTAGGACGTTAGGGACATACGGGACAGCTAGGACGTCTGGGATGTTAGGGACATATGGAACATCTAGGACGCCTGGGACATTAGGGACATGTAGGACAAATGGCACATCTGGGACGTCTGGGACGTTAGGGACATATGGGACATCTAGGACGTATGGGACGTCTGGGACGTTAAGGACATATGGGACATTTAGGACGCCTGGGACATTAAAGATATATGGGACATATGGTACATCTGGGACGTTAGGGACATATGGGACATCTGGGACGTCTGGGACGTTAGGGACATATGGGACATCTAGGACGCCTGGAACGTCTGGGACGTTAGGGACATATGGGACATTTAGGACTTCTGGGACGTTAGGGACATATGAAACATTTAGGACGCCTGGGACATTAGGGACATATGGGACATATGGGACAACTAGGACGTCTGGGACGTTAGGGACATATGAAACATTTAGGACGCCTGGGACATTAGGGACATATGGGACATATGGGACATTTAGGACGTCTGGGACGTTAGGGACATATGAAACATTTAGGACGCCTGGGACATTAGGGACATATGGGACATATGGGACATATGGGACATCTAAGACGTCTGGGACGTCTGGGACGTTAGGGACATACGGGACATCTAGGACGCTTGGGACATTAGGGACATATGGAACATATG
Source organism: Agriotes lineatus (assembly GCA_940337035.1). Taxonomy (NCBI): domain Eukaryota; kingdom Metazoa; phylum Arthropoda; class Insecta; order Coleoptera; family Elateridae; genus Agriotes; species Agriotes lineatus. The sequence continues at coordinate 120,866 of CALNHX010002937.1, read as the reverse complement.
GGGCATCTGGGACGTCTGGGACGTTAGGGACATATGGGACATTTGCGACGTCTGGGACGTTAAGGACATATGGGACATCTAGGACGTCTGGGACGTCTGGGACGTTAAGGATATATGGGAAATTTAGGACGCCTGGGATATTAGGGACATATGGAACTTATGGGACATCTGGGACGCCTGGGACATTAGGGATATATGGGACATATGGAACATCTGGGACGTCTGGGACGTTAGGGACATATGGGACATCTGGGACGTCTGGGACGTTAAGGACATATGGGACATCTAGGACGTCTTGGACGTCTGGGACGTTGAGGACATTTGGGACATTTAGGACGCCTGGGACATTAGGGAAATATGGGACATATGGGACATCTGGCACGTCTGGGACGTTAAGGACATATGGAACATCTAAGACGTTTGGGACGTCTGAGACGTTAAGGACAAATAGGACATTTAGGACGCCTGGGACATTAGGGACATATGGGACATATGGGACATCTGGGACGCCCGGGACATTAGGGACATATGGGACATATGGGACATCTGGGACGTCTGTGACGTTAAAGACATGTAGGACATCTAGGACCTCTGAGACGTTTGGGACATATGGGACATCTAGGACGTCTGGGATGTCTGGGACGTTACGGACATACGGGACAGCTGGGACGTCTGGGACGTTAAGGATATATGGGAAATTTAGGACGTTTGGGACGTTAGAAACATATGGAACATTTAGGACGCCTGGACATTAGGGACATATGGGACATATGGGTCATCTGGGACGTCTGGGACGTTAGGGGCATATGGGATATCTGGGACGTCTGGGACGTTAGGGACATATGGGACATTTAGGACGGCTGGGACGTTAGGGACATACGGGACAGTTGGGACGTCTGGGACGTTAGGGACATATGGGGCATTTAGGACGTCTGGGACGTTAAGGACATATGGAACATTTAGGAAGCCTGGGACGTTAGGGACATATGGGACATTTAGGACGTCTGGGACGTTAGAGACATATGGGACATATGAGACATCTGGGACGTTTGGGACGTTAGGGACATATGGGACATCTGGCACGTCTGGGACGTTAAGGACATATGGGACATTTGGGACGCGTGGGACATTAGGGACGTATGGGACATCTAGGACGCCTGGGACATTAGGGACATATGGGACATATGGGACATCTGGGACGTCTGGGACGTTAGGGACATATGGGACATCTGAGACGTCTGTAACGTTAGGGACATATAAGACATCTGGGACGTCTGGAACGTCTGGGACGTTAAGGACATATGGGGCATTGAGAACGTCTGGGACGTTAGGGTCATACGGGACAGTTGGGACGTCTGGGACGTTAGGGACATATGGGGCATTTAGGACGTCTGGGACGTTAAGGACATATGGAACATTTAGGAAGCCTGGGACGTTAGGGACATATGGGACATTTAGGACGTCTGGGACGTTAGAAACATATGAAACATCTAGGACGCCTGGGACATTAGAGACATATGGGACATATGGGACATCTGGGACGTCTGGGACGTTAGGGACATATGGGACATATGGGACGTCTGGGACGTTAGGGACATATAGGACATCTGGGACGTCTGGGACGTTAAGGACATATGGGACATCTAGGACGTCTGGGGCGTCTGGGACGTTAACGACATATGGAACATTTAGGACGCCTAGGACATTAGGGACATATGGGACATATGGGACTCCTGGGACATTAAGGACATTTGGGACATATGGGACATCTGGACGTCTGGGACGTTAGGGACATACGGGACAGCTGGGACGTCTGGAACGTTAGGGACATATGGAACATCTAGGACGCCTGGGACATTAGAGACATATGGGACATATGAGACATCTGGGACGTTTGGGATGTTAGGGACATATGGGACATCTGGAACGTCTGGGACATTAATGACATATGGGACATCTAGGACGTTTGGGACGTCTGGGACGTTAAGGACATATGGGACATTTAGGACGCCTGAGACATTAGGGACATATGGGACATCTAGGACGCCTAGGACACTAGGGACATATGGGACATATGGGACATCTGGGACGTCTGGGACGTTAGGGACATATGGGACATCTGGGACGTCTGGGACGTTAAGGACATATAAGACATCTAGGACGTCTAGGACGTCTGGGACCATAAAGACATATGGGGAATTTAGGACGTCTGGGACGTTAGGGTCATATGGATGATCCTATAACGCTTGGGACATTAGGGACATATGGGACATATGGGACGTCTGGGACGTTAGGGACATACGGGACAGCTGGGACGTCTGGATGTTAGGGACATATGGGACATTAGGACGTCTGGGACGTTAGGGGACATATGGGACATCTAGGACGCCTGGGACATTAGGGATCTTTGGGACATATAAGACATCTGGGACGTCTGGGACGTTAGGGACAGCTGGGACATCTGGGATGTTAGGGACATATAGGACATTTAGGACGTCTGCTACGCTAGGGACATATGGGACATTTAGGACGTCTGGGACGTTAGGGACATTTGGAACATCTAGGACGCTTGGGACATTAGGGACATATGGAACATATGGGACATCTGGGACGTTAGAGACATATGGGACATTTAAGACGTCTGGGACGTTAAAGACATTTGGGACATCTAGGACGTCTGGGACGTCTGGGACGTTAAGGACATATGGGGACATTTAGGACTCCTGGGACATTAGAGACATATGGAACATATGGGACATCTGGGACGCCTGGGGCATTAGGGACATATGGAACATATGGGACATCTGGGACGTCTGGGACGTAAGGGACATATAGGACATCTGGGACGTCTGCGACGTTAAGGACATATGGGACATCTAGTACGTCTGGGACGTCTGGGACGTTAAGGACATATGGGACATCTAGAACGTCTGGGACGTCTGGGACGTTAAGGACATATGGGACATTTAGGACTCCTGGGGACATTAGGGACATATGGAACATATGGGACATCTGGGACGCCTGGGAAATTAGGGACATATGGAAGATATGGGACAGCTGGGACATCTGGGATGTTAGGGACATATGGGACATTTAGGACGTCTGGGACGTTAGGGACATATGGGACATTTAAGACGTCTGGGATGTTAGAGACATTTGGAACATCTAGGACGCTTGGGACATTAGGGACATATGGAACATATGGGACATCTGGGACGTAAGGACATATGGGACATCTAGGACGTCTGGGACGTCTGGGACGTTAAGGACATATAGGACATTTAGGACTCCTGGGACATTAGGGACATATGGAACATATGGGACTTTTAGGACGCCTGGGACGTTAGGGACATATGGGACATATGGGACATCTGGGACGTCTGGGAAGTTAAGGACATATGGGACATCTAAGACGTTTGGGGCGTTTGAGACGTTAAGGACAAATAGGACATTTAGGACGCCTGGAACATTAAGGACATATGGGACATATGGGAAATCTGGGACGCCCGGGACATTAGGGTAATATGAAACATATGGGACATCTGGAACGTCTGTGACGTTAGGGATATATAGGACATCTAGGACGTCTGAGACGTTCGGGACATATGAAACATCTAGGACGTCTGGGATGTCTGGGACGTTAGGGACATACGGGACAGCTGGGACGTCTGGGACGTTAAGGACATATGGGAAATTTAGGACGTTTGGGACGTTAGGAACATATGGAACATATGGGACATCTGGGACGTGTGGGACGTTAGGCACATATGGGACATTTGGGACGTCTGGGACGTTAGAGACATATGGGACATCTAGGACGTCTTGGACGTCTGGGACGTTAAGGACATATGGGACATTTAGGACGCCTGGGACATTAGGGACATATGGGACATATGGGACATCTGGGACGCCTGGGACATATGGGACATATGGGACATATGGACATCTGGGACGTCTGGGACGTTAGGGGCATATGGGACATTTGGGACGGCTGGGACGTTAGGGACATATAGGACATCTGGGACGTCTGGGACATTAGGGACATATAGGACATATGGAACATCTACGACATCTAGGACGTTAGGGACATATTTAACATCTGGGACGTCTGGGATGTCTGGGACGTTAGAGACATACGGGACAGCTGGAACGTCTGGGACGTTAGGGACATATGGGACATTTAGGACGCCTGGGACGTTAGGGACATACGGGACAGCTGGGACGTCTGGGACGTTAGGGACATATGGGACATTTAGGACGTCTGGGACGTTAGGGACATATGGAACATTTAGGAAGCCTGGGAAATTAGGGACATATGGGACGTATGGGACATCTGGGACGTCTGAGACGTTAGGGACATATGGGACATCTAGGCAGTCTGGGATGTCTGGGAAGTTAGGGACATACGGACAGCTGAGACGTTTGGGACGTTAGGGACATATGGGACATTTAGGACGTCTGGGACGTTAGGGACATATGGATCATTTAGAAAGCCTGTGACATTAGGGACATATGGGACGTATGGGGCATCTGGGACGTTTGGGACGTCTAAGACGTTAGGGACATATAGGACATCTAGGACGTCTGGGACGTTAGGGACATATGGGACATCTAGGACATCTGGGAAGTCTGGGACGTTAAGGACATACGGGACAGCTAAGACGTCTGGGACGTTAAGGACATATGGGACATCTAGGACGTTTGGGACGTCTGGGACGTTAGGGACATACGGGACGTTAGGGACATACGGGACAGCTGGGACGTCTGGAACGTTAGGTGCATATGGGAAATTTAGGACGTCTGGGACATTAGGGACATATGGAACATTTAGAAAGCCTGTGACATTAGGGACATATGGGACGTATGGGGCATTTGGGACGCCTGGGACATTAGGGACATATGGGACATATGGGACATCTGGGACGTTTGGGACGTCTAAGACGTTAGGGACATATAGGACATCTAGGACGTCTGGGACGTTAGGGACATACGGGACGTTAGGGACATACGGGACAGCTGGGACGTCTGGAACGTTAGGTGCATATGGGAAATTTAGGACGTCTGGGACGTTAGGGACATATGGAACATTTAGAAAGCCTGTGACATTAGGGACATATGGGACGTATGGGGCATTTGGGACGCCTGGGACATTAGGGACATATGGGACATATGGGACATCTGGGACGTTTGGGACGTCTAAGACGTTAGGGACATATAGGACATCTAGGACGTCTGGGACGTTAGGGACATATGGGACATCTAGGACATCTGGGAAGTCTGGGACGTTAAGGACATACGGGACAGCTAAGACGTCTGGGACGTTAAGGACATATGGGACATCTAGGACGTTTGGGACGTCTGGGACGTTAGGGACATACGGGACGTTAGGGACATACGGGACAGCTGGGACGTCTGGAACGTTAGGTGCATATGGGAAATTTAGGACGTCTGGGACATTAGGGACATATGGAACATATAGGACATCTGGAACGTCTGGGACGTTAGGGACATGTGGGACATCTAAGACGTCTGGGACGTTAAGGACATATGGGACATCTAGGACGTCTGGGACGTCTGGGACGGTAAGGACATATGAGACATTTAGGACGCCTGGGACATTAGGGACATATGGGACATATGGGCATCTGGGACACCTGGGACATTAGGGACATATGGGACATATGGGACATCTGAGACGTCTGGGACGTTAGGGACATATGGGACATCTGGGACGTCTGGAACGTTAAGGACATATGGGACATCTAGGACGTCTGGGACGTTAATGACATATGGAACATCTAGGACGCCTGAGACATTAGGGACAAATGGGACATACGAGACATCTGGGACGTCTGGGACGTTAAGGACATATGGGACATCTAGGACGTATGGGACGTTAGGGACATATGGGACATCTACGACGTCTGGGACGTTAGGGACATATAGGACTTCTAGGACGTCTGGGACGTTAGGGACATATGAAACATCTAGGACGTTTGGGACGTCTGGGACGTTAGGGACATACGGGACAGCTGGGACGTCTGGGACGTTAGGGACATATGGAACATTTAGGACGTCTGGGACGTTAGGGACATATGAAACATCTAGGACGCCTGGGATATTCGAGACATATGGGACATTAAGGACATCTGGGACGTCTGGGACGTTAGGGACATATGACACATCTGGGACGTCTGGAACGTTAAGGACATATGGGACCTTTAGGCCGTCTGGGACGTTAGGGACATGTGTGACATCTAGGACATCTGGGACGTTAGAGACATATGGGACATATGGGAAATCTAGGGCGTCTAGGACGTTAGGGACATATGAAACATCTAGGACGTTTGTCACGTATGGGACATTAGAGATGTCTGAGACGTCTGGGACGTTATGGACTTATGGAACATCTAGGACGTCTGGGACGTTAGGGACATATGGGACATCTAGAACGTCTGGGACGTTTGGGACGTTAAAGACATACACGACATCTAGGCCGTCTGGGACGTTAGGGACATGTGTGACATCCAGGACGGTTGGGACGTTAGGGACATATGGAACATCTGGGATGTCTGGGAAGTTAGGGACGTAGAGGACATCTAGGACGTCTGGGATGTTAGAGAAATATGGGACATCTAGGACGTCTGGACGTCTGGGACGTTAGGGACATATGGGATATCTAGGACGGATGTGACGTTAGGGACATATGGGACATCTGGGACGTCTGGGACGTTAGTGACATATAGGACATCTAGGACGGTTGGGACGTTAGGGAAATATGGAACATCTAGGACTGTTGGGACGTTAAGAACATATGGGACATCTGGGACGTCTGAGACGTTAGGGACGTATAGGACATCTAAGACGTCTGGGATGTTAAAGAAATATGGGACATCTAGGACGTTTGTCACGTCTGAGACGTTAGAGACATATGGGACATCTAGGACGTCTGGGACGTCTGGGACGTCTCGAACGTTAGGGACATGTGAGACATCTATGACGTCTGGGACGTTAGGGACATATGGAGCATCTAGGACGCCTGGGACATTAGAGACATATGGGACATATGAGACATCTGGGACGTTTGGGACGTTAGGGACATATGGGACATCTGGCACGTCTGGGACGTTAAGGATATATGGGACATTTGGGACGCGTGGGACATTAGGGACGTATGGGACATTTAGGACGCCTGGGACATTAGGAACATATGGGACGTATGGGACATCTGGGACGTCTAGGACGTTAGGGACATACGGGACAGCTAGGACGTCTGGGATGTTAGGGACATATGGAACATCTAGGACGCCTGGGACATTAGGGACATGTGGGACAAATGGGACATCTGGGACGCCTGGGACATCAGGGACATATGGGACATATAAGACATCTGGGACGTCTAGGACGTTAGGGACATACGGGACAGCTAGGACGTCTGGGATGTTAGGGACATATGGAACATCTAGGACGCCTGGGACATTAGGGACATATGGGACAAATGGGACATCTGGGACGCCTGGGACATTAGGGACATATGGGACATATGGGACATCTGGGACGGCTGGGACGTTAGGGGCATATGGGACATCTGAGACGTCTGGGACGTTAAGGACATATAAAACATATGGGACGTCTGGGACGTCTGGGACGTTAAGGACATATGGGGCATTTATAACGTCTGGGACGTTCGGGTCATATGGATGATCTATAACGCCTGGGACATTAGGGACATATGGGACATATGGGACTTCTGGGACGTCTTGGACGTTAAGGACATATGTGACATTTGGGACGCCTGGGACATTAGGGATATATGGGACATCTAGGACGTCTGGGACGTCTGGGACGTTAGGGACATACAGTACAGCAGGGACGTCTGGGACGTTAGGGACATATGGGACATTTAGGACGTCTGGGACATTAGGGACATATGAAACATTTATGACGCCTGGGACATTAGGGACATATGGGACATATGGGACATGTGGGACATCTGAGACATCTGGGACGTTAGGGACATATGGGACATCTGGGACGTCTGGGACGTTAGGGACATATGGGACATCTAGGACGTCTGGGACGTCTGGGACGTTAGGGACATACAGTACAGCAGGGACGTCTGGGACGTTAGGGACATATGGGACATTTAGGACGTCTGGGACATTAGGGACATATGAAACATTTATGACGCCTGGGACATTAGGGACATATGGGACATATGGGTCATCTGGGACGTCTGGGACGTTAGGGACATATAATACATCTAGGACGTCTGAGACGTTAGGGACATATGGGACATCTAAGACGTCTGGGACGTCTGGGACGTTAGGGACATACGGGACATCTAGGACGCTTGGGACATTAGGGACATATGGAACATATGGGACATCTGAGACGTCTGGGACGTTAGGGACATATGGGACATTTGGGACGCCTGGGACATTAGGGACATATGGGACATATGGGACATCTGGGACGCCCGGAACATTAGGGACATATGGGACATCTGGGACGTCTGTGACGTTAAAGACATGTAGGACATCTAGGACGTCTGAGACGTTTGGGACATATGGGACATCTAGGACGTCTGGGATGTCTGGGACGTTAGGGACATACGGGACATCTAGGACGTCTTGGACGTCTGGGACGTTAAGGACATATGGGACATCTAGGACGCCTGGACATTAGGGACATATGGGACATATGGGACATCTGGCACGTCTGGGACGTTAGGGGCATATGGGATATCTGGGACGTCTGGGACGTTAGCGACATATGGGACATCTAAGACGTCTGTGACGTTAAAGACATGTAGGACATCTAGGACGTCTTAGACATTAGGGACATATGGGACATATGGGACATCTGGGACGTCTTGGACATTAGAGACATATGGGACATGTAGGACGTCTTGGACGTCTGGGACGTTAAGGACATATGGGACATTTAGGACGCCTAGACATTAGGGACATATGGGACATCTGGGACGTCTTGGACATTAGGGACATATGGGACATATGGGACGTCTGTGACGTTAAAAACATGTAGGACATCTAGGACGTCTTAGACATTAGGGACATATGGGACATATGGGACATCTGGGACGTCTTCTACATTAGAGACATATGGGACATCTAGGACGTCTTGGACGTCTGGTACGTTAAGGACATATGGGACATTTAGGACGCCTGGACATTAGGGTCATATGGGACATATGGGACATCTGGGACGCCTGGGACGTATCAGACATATGTGACATATGGGACATCTGGGACGTCTGGGACGTTAGGGGCATATGGGATATCTGGGACGTCTGGGACGTTAGGGACATATGGGACATTTAGGACGGCTGGGACGTTAGGGACATACGGGACAGTTGGGACGTCTGGGACGTTAGGGACATATGGTACATTTAGGACGTCTGGGACGTTAGGGACATATGGAACATTTAGGAAGCCTGGGACGTTAGGGACATATGGGACATTTAGGACGTCTGGGACGTTAGAGACATATGGGACATATGAGACATCTGGGACGTTTGGGACGTTAGGGACATATGGGACATCTGGCACGTCTGGGACGTTAAGGACATATGGGACATTTGGGACGCGTGGGACATTAGGGACGTATGGGACATCTATAACGCCTGGGACATTAGGGACATATGGGACATATGGGACATCTGGGACGTCTGGGACGTTAGGGACATATGGGACATCTGAGACGTCTGTAACGTTAGGGACATATAAGACATCTGGGACGTCTGGAACGTCTGGGACGTTAAGGACATATGGGGCATTGAGAACGTCTGGGACGTTAGGGTCATACGGGACAGTTGGGACGTCTGGGACGTTAGGGACATATGGGGCATTTAGGACGTCTGGGACGTTAAGGACATATGGAACATTTAGGAAGCCTGGGACGTTAGGGACATATGGGACATTTAGGACGTCTGGGACGTTAGAGACATATGAAACATCTAGGACGCCTGGGACATTAGAGACATATGGGACATATGGGACATCTGGGACGTCTGGGACGTTAGGGACATATGGGACGTCTGGGACGTTAGGGACATATGGGACATCTGGGACGTCTGGGACGTTAAGGACATATGGGACATCTAGGACGTCTGGGGCGTCTGGGACGTTAACGACATATGGAACATTTAGGACGCCTAGGACATTAGGGACATATGGGACATATGGGACTCCTGGGACATTAAGGACATTTGGGACATATGGGACATCTGGGACGGCTGGGACGTTAGGGACATATAGGACATCTAAGACATCTGGGACGTTAGGGACATATGGAACATCTAGGACGTCTGGGACGTCTGGGACGTTAGGGACATACGGGACAGCTGGGACGTCTGGAACGTTAGGGACATATGGAACATCTAGGACGCCTGGGACATTAGAGACATATGGGACATATGAGACATCTGGGACGTTTGGGATGTTAGGGACATATGGGACATATGGAACGTCTGGGACATTAATGACATATGGGACATCTAGGACGTTTGGGACGTCTGGGACGTTAAGGACATATGGGACATTTAGGACGCCTGAGACATTAGGGACATATGGGACATCTAGGACGCCTAGGACACTAGGGACATATGGGACATATGGGACATCTGGGACGTCTGGGACGTTAGGGACATATGGGACATCTGGGACGTCTGGGACGTTAAGGACATATAAGACATCTAGGACGTCTAGGACGTCTGGGACCATAAAGACGTCTGGGACGTTAGGGTCATATGGATGATCTATAACGCTTGGGACATTAGGGACATATGGGACATATGGGACGTCTGGGACGTTAGGGACATACGGGACAGCTGGGACGTCTGGGATGTTAGGGACATATGGGACATTTAGGACGTCTGGGACGTTAGGGACATATGGGACATCTAGGACGCCTGGGACATTAGGGATCTTTGGGACATATAAGACATCTGGGACGTCTGGGACGTTAGGGACAGCAGGGACATCTGGGATGTTAGCGACATATAGGACATTTAGGACGTCTGGGACGCTAGGGACATATGGGACATTTAGGACGTCTGGGACGTTAGGGACATTTGGAACATCTAGGACGCTTGGGACATTAGGGACATATGGAACATATGGGACATCTGGGACGTTAGAGACATATGGGACATTTAAGACGTCTGGGACGTTAAGGACATATGGGACATCTAGGACGTCTGGGACGTCTGGGACGTTAAGGACATATTGGACATTTAGGACTCCTGGGACATTAGAGACATATGGAACATATGGGACATCTGGGACGCCTGGGGCATTAGGGACATATGGAACATATGGGACATCTGGGACGTCTGGGACGTAAGGGACATATAGGACATCTGGGACGTCTGCGACGTTAAGGACATATGGGACATCTAGTACGTCTGGGACGTCTGGGACGTTAAGGACATATGGGACATCTAGAACGTCTGGGACGTCTGGGACGTTAAGGACATATGGGACATTTAGGACTCCTGGGACATTAGGGACATATGGAACATATGGGACATCTGGGACGCCTGGGAAATTAGGGACATATGGAAGATATGGGACAGCTGGGACATCTAAGATGTTAGGGACATATGGGACATTTAGGACGTCTGGGACGTTAGGGACATATGGGACATTTAAGACGTCTGGGACGTTAGAGACATTTGGAACATCTAGGACGCTTGGGACATTAGGGACATATGGAACATATGGGACATCTGGGACGTTAAGGACATATGGGACATCTAGGACGTTTGGGACGTCTGGGACGTTAAGGACATATGGGACATTTAGGACTCCTGGGACAATAGAGACATATGGAACATATGGGACTTTTAGGACGCCTGGGACATTAGGGACATATGGGACATATGGGACATCTGGGACGTCGGGGAAGTTAAGGACATATGGGACATCTAAGACGTTTGGGGCGTCTGAGACGTTAAGGACAAATAGGACATTTAGGACGCCTGGAACATTAAGGACATATGGGACATATGGGAAATCTGGGACGCCCGGGACATTAGGGTAATATGAAACATATGGGACATCTGGAACGTCTGTGACGTTAGGGACATATAGGATATCTAGGACGTCTGAGACGTTCGGGACATATGAAACATCTAGGACGTCTGGGATGTCTGGGACGTTAGGGACATACGGGACAGCTGGGACGTCTGGGACGTTAAGGACATATGGGAAATTTAGGACGTTTGGGACGTTAGGAACATATGGAACATCTAGGACGTCTTAAACATTAGGGACATATGGAACATATGGGACATCTGGGACGTCTGGGACGTTAGGCACATATGGGACATTTGGGACGTCTGGGACGTTAGAGACATATGGGACATCTAGGACGTCTTGGACGTCTGGGACGTTAAGGACATATGGGACATTTAGGACGCCTGGGACATTAGGGACATATGGGACATATGGGACATCTGGGACGCCTGGGACATATGGGACATATGGGACATATGGACATCTGGGACGTCTGGGACGTTAGGGGCATATGGGACATCTGGGACGGCTGGGACGTTAGGGACATATGGGACATCTGGGACGTCTGGGACATTAGGGACATATAGGACATATGGAACATCTACGACATCTAGGACGTTAGGGACATATTTAACATCTGGGACGTCTGGGATGTCTGGGACGTTAGAGACATACGGGACAGCTGGAACGTCTGGGACGTTAGGGACATATGGGACATTTAGGACGCCTGGGACGTTAGGGACATACGGGACAGCTGGGACGTCTGGGACGTTAGGGACATATGCGACATTTAGGACGTCTGGGACGTTAGGGACATATGGAACATTTAGGAAGCCTGGGACATTAGGGACATATGGGACGTATGGGACATCTGGGACGTCTGAGACGTTAGGGACATATGGGACATCTAGGCCGTCTGGGATGTCTGGGAAGTTAGGGACATACGGACAGCTGAGACGTCTGGGACGTTAGGGACATATGGGACATTTAGGACGTCTGGGACGTTAGGGACATATGGAACATTTAGAAAGCCTGTGACATTAGGGACATATGGGACGTATGGGGCATTTGGGACGCCTGGGACATTAGGGACATATGGGACATATGGGACATCTGGGACGTTTGGGACGTCTAAGACGTTAGGGACATATAGGACATCTAGGACGTCTGGGACGTTAGGGACATACGGGACATCTAGGACGTCTGGGACGTTAGGGACATATGGGACATCTAGGACGTTTGGGACGTCTGGGACGTTAGGGACATACGGGACGTTAGGGACATACGGGACAGCTGGGACGTCTGGAACGTTAGGTGCATATGGGAAATTTAGGACGTCTGGGACATTAGGGACATATGGAACATATAGGACATCTGGGACGTCTGGGACGTTAGGGACATGTGGGACATCTAAGACGTCTGGGACGTTAAGGACATTTGGGACATCTAGGACGTCTGGGACGTCTGGGACGGTAAGGACATATGAGACATTTAGGACGCCTGGGACATTAGGGACATATGGGACATATGGGCATCTGGGACACCTGGGACATTAGGGACATATGGGACATATGGGACATCTGAGACGTCTGGGACGTTAGGGACATATGGGACATCTGGGACGTCTGGAACGTTAAGGACATATGGGACATCTAGGACGTCTGGGACGTTAGGGACATATGGAACATTTAGGACGTCTGGGACGTTAGGGACATATGAAACATCTAGGACGCCTGGGATATTCGAGACATATGGGACATTAAGGACATCTGGGACGTCTGGGACGTTAGGGACATATGACACATCTGGGACGTCTGGAACGTTAAGGACATATGGGACCTTTAGGCCGTCTGGGACGTTAGGGACATGTGTGACATCTAGGACATCTGGGACGTTAGGGACATATGGGACATATGGGAAATCTAGGGCGTCTAGGACGTTAGGGACATATGAAACATCTAGGACGTTTGTCACGTATGGGAAATTAGAGATGTCTGAGACGTCTGGGACGTTAGGGACTTATGGAACATCTAGGACGTCTGGGACGTTAGGGACATATGGGACATCTAGAACGTCTGGGACGTTTGGGACGTTAAAGACATACACGACTTCTAGGCCGTCTGGGACGTTAGAGACATGTGTGACATACAGGACGGTTGGGACGTTAGGGACATATGGAACATCTGGGATGTCTGGGAAGTTAGGGACGTAGAGGACATCTAGGACGTCTGGGATGTTAGAGAAATATGGGACATCTAGGACGTCTGGGACGTTAGGGACATATGGGATATCTAGGACGGTTGTGACGTTAGGGACATATGGGACATCTGGGACGTCTGGGACGTTAGTGAGATATAGGACATCTAGGACGGTTGGGACGTTAGGGACATATGGAACATCTAGGACTGTTGGGACGTTAAGGACATATGGGACATCTGGGACGTCTGAGACGTTAGGGACGTATAGGACATCTAAGACGTCTGGGATGTTAAAGAAATATGGGACATCTAGGACGTTTGTCACGTCTGAGACGTTAGAGACATATGGGACATCTAGGACGTCTGGGACGTCTGGGACGTCTCGTACGTTAGGGACATGTGAGACATCTATGACGTCTGGGACGTTAGGGACATATGGAGCATCTAGGACGCCTGGGACATTAGAGACATATGGGACATATGAGACATCTGGGACGTTTGGGACGTTAGGGACATATGGGACATCTGGCACGTCTGGGACGTTAAGGATATATGGGACATTTGGGACGCGTGGGACATTAGGGACGTATGGGACATCTAGGACGCCTGGGACATTAGGAACATATGGGACGTATGGGACATCTGGGACGTCTAGGACGTTAGGGACATACGGGACAGCTAGGACGTCTGGGATGTTAGGGACATATGGAACATCTAGGACGCCTGGGACATTAGGGACATGTGGGACAAATGGGACATCTGGGACGCCTGGGACATCAGGGACATATGGGACATATGGGACATCTGGGACGTCTAGGACGTTAGGGACATACGGGACAGCTAGGACGTCTGGGATATTAGGGACATATGGAACATCTAGACGCCTGGGACATTAGGGACATATGGGACAAATGGGACATCTGGGACGCCTGGGACATTAAGGACATATGGGACATATGGGACATCTGGGACGGCTGGGACGTTAGGGGCATATGGGACATCTGAGACGTCTGGGACGTTAAGGACATATAAGACATCTGGGACGTCTGGGACGTCTGGGACGTTAAGGACATATGGGGCATTTATAACGTCTGGGACGTTCGGGTCATATGGATGATCTATAACGCCTGGGACATTAGGGACATATGGGACATATGGGACATCTGGGACCTCTTGGACGTTAAGGACATATGTGACATTTGGGACGCCTGGGACATTAGGGATATATGGGACATATGGGACATCTGGGACGCTTGGGATATTAGGGACTATATGGGACATATGGGACATGTGGGACATCTGAGACATCTGGGAAGTTAGGGACATATGGGACATCTGGGACGTCTGGGACGTTAGGGACATATGGGACATCTAGGACGTCTGGGACGTCTGGGACGTTAGGGACATACAGTACAGCAGGGACGTCTGGGACGTTAGGGACATATGGGACATTTAGGACGTCTGGGACATTAGGGACATATGAAACATTTATGACGCCTGGGACATTAGGGACATATGGGACATATGGGTCATCTGGGACGTCTGGGACGTTAGGGACATATAATACATCTAGGACGTCTGAGACGTTAGGGACATATGGGACATCTAAGACGTCTGGGACGTCTGGGACGTTAGGGACATACGGGACATCTAGGACGCTTGGGACATTAGGGAAATATGGAACATATGGGACATCTGGGACGTCTGGGACGTTAGGGACATATGGGACATTTGGGACGCCTGGGACATTAGGGACATATGGGACATATGGGACATCTGGGACGCCGGGAACGTTAGGGACATATGGGACATCTAGGACGTCTGGGACGTTAGGGACATATAGGACATCTAGGACGTCTGGGACGTTAGGGACATATGAAACATCTACGACGTCTGGGACGTCTGGGACGTTAGGGACATACGGGACAGCTGTAACGTCTGGGACGTTAGGGACATATGGAACATTTAGGACGTCTGGGACGTTAGGGACATATGGAACATCTAGGACGCCTAGGACATTAGGGACATATGGGACAAATGGGACGTCTGGGACGTTTAGGGCATATAAGACATGTACGACGTCTGGGACGTCTGGGACGTTAAGGACATATGGGACATTTAGCACGCCTGGGACATTAGGGACGTATTGGACATATGGGACATCTGGGACGCCTGGGACATTAGGGACATATGGGACATATGGGACATCTGGGACGTCTGGGACGTTAGGAACATATGGGACAAATGGGACGTCTGGGACGTTTAGGGCATATGAGACATCTACGACGTCTGGGACGTCTGGGACGTTAAGGACATATGGGACATTTAGCACGCCTGGGACATTAGGGACATATTGGACATATGGGACATCTGGGACGCCTGGGACATTAGGGACATATGGGACATATGGGACATCTGGGACGTCTGAGACGTTAGGGACATATGGGACATCTGGAAAGTCTGGGACGTTAAGGACATATGGGACATCTAGGACGTCTGGGTCGTTAAGGACATATGGGACATCTAGGACGTCTGGGACGTCTGGGACGTTAGGGACAAATGGTACATCTTGGACGTCTGGGTCGTTAAGGACATATGGGACATCTAGGACGTTTGGGACGTCTGGGACGTTAAGGACATATGGGACATTTAGGACGCTTGGGACATTAAGGACATATGGGACGTATGCGACATCTGGGACGCCTGGGACATTAGGGACATATGGGACATATAGGACGTCTGGGACGTCTGGGACGTCTGGGACGTTAGGGACATATAGGACATCTAGGACGTCTGGGACGTCTGGGACGTTAGGGACATACGGGACAACAGGGACGGCTGGGACGTTAGGGACATATGGGACATTTAGGACGTCTGGGACGTTAGGGACAAATGGAACATCTAGGACGCCTGGGACATTAGGGACATATGAGACATATGAGACATCTGGGACGTCTGGGACGTTAAGGACATATGGGACATCTAGGACGTCTGGGACGTCTGGGACGTTATGGACATATGGGACATTTAGGACGCCTGGGACATTAGGGACATATGGGACATATGGGACATCTGGGACGCCTGGGACATTAAGGACATATGGGACATATGGGACATTTAGGACGTCTGGGACGTTAGGGACAAATGGAACATCTAGGACGTATGGGACATTAGGGACATATAAGACATATGAGACATCTGGGACGTCTGGGACGTTAAGGACATATGGGACATCTAGGACGTCTGGGACGTTAGGGACATATGGGACATCTAGGACGTCTGGGACGTTAGGGACATATAGGACATCTAGGACGTCTGGGACGTTAGGGACATATGAAACATCTACGACGTCTGGGACGTCTGGGACGTTAGGGACATACGGGACAGCTGTAACGTCTGGGACGTTAGGGACATATGGAACATTTAGGACGTCTGGGACGTTAGGGACATTTGGAACATCTAGGACGCCTAGGACATTAGGGACATATGGGACAAATGGGACGTCTGGGACGTTTAGGGCATATAAGACATGTACGACGTCTGGGACGTCTGGGACGTTAAGGACATATGGGACATTTAGCACGCCTGGGACATTAGGGACGTATTGGACATATGGGACATCTGGGACGCCTGGGACATTAGGGACATATGGGACATATGGGACATCTGGGACGTCTGGGACGTTAGGAACATATGGGACAAATGGGACGTCTGGGACGTTTAGGGCATATGAGACATCTACGACGTCTGGGACGTCTGGGACGTTAAGGACATATGGGACATTTAGCACGCCTAGGACATTAGGGACATATTGGACATTAGGGACATATGGGACATATGGGACATCTGGGACGTCTGAGACGTTAGGGACATATGGGACATCTGGAAAGTCTGGGACGTTAAGGACATATGGGACATCTAGGACGTCTGGGTCGTTAAGGACATATGGGACATCTAGGACGTCTGGGACGTCTGGGACGTTAGGGACAAATGGTACATCTTGGACGTCTGGGTCGTTAAGGACATATGGGACATCTAGGACGTTTGGGACGTCTGGGACGTTAAGGACATATGGGACATTTAGGACGCTTGGGACATTAAGGACATATGGGACGTATGGGACATCTGGGACGCCTGGGACATTAGGGACATATGGGACATATAGGACGTCTGGGACGTCTGGGACGTCTGGGACGTTAGGGACATATAGGACATCTAGGACGTCTGGGACGTCTGGGACGTTAGGGACATACGGGACAGCTAGGACGTCTGGGACATTAGGGACATATGGAACATTTAGGACGTCTGGGACGATAGGGACATCTAGGTCGTCTGGGACGTCTGGGACGTTAGGAACATACGGGACAGCTGGAACGGCTGGGACGTTAGGGACATATGGGACATTTAGGACGTCTGGGACGTTAGGGACAAATGGAACATCTAGGACGCCTGGGACATTAGGGACATATGAGACATATGAGACATCTGGGACGTCTGGGACGTTAAGGACATATGGGACATCTAGGACGTCTGGGACGTTAGGGACATATGGAACATCTAGGACGTCTGGGACGTTAGGGACTTATAGGATATCTAGCACGTCTGGGACGTTAGGGACATATGAAACATCTAGGACGTCTGGGACGTCTGGGACGTTAGGGACATACGGGACAGCTGGGACGTCCGGGACGTTAGGGACATATGGGACATTTAGGACGTCTGGGACGTTAGAGACATATGGAACATCTAGGACGCCTGGGACATTAGAGACATATGGGACATTAGGGACATCTGGGACGTCTTTGACGTTAGCGACATATGGGACATCTCGGACGTCTGGGACGTTAAGGACATATAGGACATCTAGGACGTCTGGGACGTCTGAGACGTTAAGGACATATGGGACATTTAGAACACCTGGTACATTAGAGACATATGGGACATATGGGACATCTGGGACGCCTGAAACATTAGGGACATAAGGGACATATGGGACATCTGGGACGTTTGGGACGTCTGGGACCTTAGGGACATATAGGACATCTAGGACGTCTGGGACGTTAGGGACATATGGGACAGCTGGGACGTCTGGGACGTTAGGGACATATAGGACATTTAGGATATCTGGGACGTTAGGGACATATGGAAAATCTAGGACGCCTGGGACATTAGGGACATATGGGACATATGGGACATCTGAGACGTCTGGGACGTTAGGGACATATGGGACATCTGGGACGTCTGAGACATTAAGGACATACGGGACATCTAGGAAGCCTGGGACGTCTGGGAAGTTAAGGGCATATGGGACATTTAGGACGCCTGGGACATTAGGAACATATGGGACATATGGGACATCTGAGACGCCTGGGACATTAGGGACATATGGACCAAATGGGACATCTGGGACGTCTTTGACGTCTGGGACGTTAGGGACATATAGGACATCTAGGGCGTCTGGGACGTTAGGGACATATGGGACATCTAGGACGTCAGCGACGTCTGGGACGTGAGGGACATACGGGACAGCTGTAACGTCTGGGACGTTAGGGACATATGGGACATTTAGGACGTCTGGGACGTTAGGGACATATGGAAGATCACGGACGCCTGGGACATTAGGGACATATGGAACATCTGGGACGTCTGGGACGTTAGGGTCATATGGGACATATGGGACGTCTGGGACGTTTAGGACATATGAGACATCTAGGACGTCTGGGACATCTGGGACGTTAAGGACATATGGGACATTTAGCACACCTGGGACATTAGGGACATTTGGGACATCTGGGACGCCTGGGACATTAGGGACATATGAGACATATGGGACATCTGGGACGTCTGAGACGTTATAGACATATGGGACATCTGGGACGTCTGGGACGTTAAGGACATATGGGACATCTAGGACGTCTGGGTCGTCTGGGACGTTAACGACATATGGGACATTTAGGACGCCTGGGACATTAGGGACATATGGGACATATGGGACTCCTAGGACATTAGGGACATTTGGGACATCTGGGACGTCTGAGGCGTTAGGGACATATGGGACATCTGGGACGTCTGGGACGTTAAGGACGTATGAGACATCTAGGACGTCTGGGACGTCTGGGACGTTAACGACATATGGGACATTTAGGACGCCTGGGACGTTAGGGACATATGAGACATCTAGGACGTCTGGGACGTCTGGGACGTTAGGACATACGGAACAGCTGGGACGTCTAGGACGTTAGGGACATTTGGAACATCTAGGACGCCTGGGACATTAGAGACATATGGGACATATGAGACATCTGAGACGTTTTGGACGTTAGGGACATATGGGAAATCTGGGACGTTTGGGACGTTAAGGACATATAGGACATCTAGGACGTTTGGGACGTCTGGGACGTTAAGGGCATATGGGACATTTAGAACGCCTGGGACATTAGGGACATATGGGACATCTAGGACGCTTGGGACATTAGGGACATATGGGACACATGGGACATCTGGGACGTCTGGGACGTTAGGGACATATGGGACATCTGGGACGTCTGGGACGTTACGGACATATAAGACATCTAGGACGTCTGGGACGTCTGTGACGTTAAGGACATATGGGGCATTTAGGACGTCTGGGACGTTAGGGTCATATGGATGATCTATAACGCCTGGGACATTAGGGACATATGGGACAATTGGGACATCTGGGACGTCTGGGACGTTAGGGACTAACGGGACAGCTGGGACATCTGGGATGTTAGGGACATATGGAACATCTAGGACGCCTGGGACATTAGGGACATGTGGGACATATGGGACATCTGGGGCGTCTGGGACGTTAGGGACATATGCTACATTTAGGACGCCTGGGACATTAGGGACATATGGGACATATGGGACATCTGGGACGCCTGGGACATTAGGGACATATGGGACATATGGGACATATGGGACATCTGGGACGTCTGGGACGTTAGGGACATATGGGACACCTGGGACGTCTGGGACGTTAGGGACATATGGGACATCTAAGACGCCTGGGACGTCTGGGACGTTAAGGACATACGGGACAGCAGGGACGTCTGGGACGTTAGGGACATATGGGACATTTAGGACATCTGGGACGTTAGGGACATATTAAACATTTAGGACGCCTGAGACATTAGGGACATATGGGACATATGGGACATCTGGGACGTCTGGGACGTTAGGGACATAAGGGGCATCTGGGACGTCGGGGACGTTAAGGATATATGGGACATCTAAGACGTCTGGAACGTCTTGGACGTTGACATATGGGACATTTAGGTCGCCTGGGACATTAAAGACATATGGGACATCAGGGACGCCTGGGACATTAGGGACATATGGGACATATGGGACATCTGGGACGTCTGTGACGTCTGGGACGTTAGGGACATATAGGACATCTAGGACGTCTGGGACGTTAGGGACATATGGGACATCTAGGACGTCTGGGACGTCTGGGACGTTAGGGACATACGGGACAGCTGGGACGTCTGGGACGTTAAGGACATATGGGACATTTAGGACGTCTGGGACGTTAGGGACATATGGCACATCTAGGACGCTTGGGACATTAGGGACATATGGGACATCCGGGACGTCAGATACGTTAGGGACATATGGGAGATCTGGGCCGTCTGGAACGTTAAGGACATATGGTACATTTAGGACGCCTGGGAAATTAGGGACATATGGGACATCTGAGACGTCTGAGACGTTAAGGACATATGGGACATCTAGTACGTCTGGGACGTCTGGGACGTTAAGGACATATAAGACATTTAGGACGCTTGGGACATTAGGGACATATAGGGCATATGGTACATCTGGGACGCCTGGGACATTAGGGACATATGGGACATCTGGGACGTATGGGACGTTAGGGACATGTAGGACATCTAGGACGTCTGGGACGTTAAAGACATATGGGACATCTAGGACGTCTGGGACGTCTGGGACGTTAGAGACATATGGAACATCTAAGACGCCGGGGACATTAGGGACATATGAGACATATGGGGCATCTGGGACGCCTGGGACGTCTGGGACGTTAGGGACGTATGGGACGTATGGGACATCTGGTACGTCTGGGACGTTAGGCACATATAGGGCATCATGGACGTCTGGGACGTCAAGGACGTATGAGACATCTAGGACGTCTAGGACGTTAGGGACATATGGCACATCTGCGACGTCTGGGACGTTAGAAACATAAGGGACATCTGGGACGTCTGAGACATTAGGGGCATATGGGACATATGGGACATCTGGGACGTCTGGGACGTTAATGACATATGGGACGTCTGGGACGTCTGGGACGTTAGGGACATACGGGACAGCAGGGACATCTGGGACGTCTGGGACGTTAAGAACATATGGGACATATAGGACGCCTGGTACATTAGGGATATATGGGACATATGGGAGATCTGGAACGTTTGGGACGTTAGGGAAATATGGGGCATCTGAGGCGTCTGGGACGTTAAGGACGTATGGGACATCTAAGACGTCTAGGACGTTAGGGACATATGGGACATCTAGGATGTCTGGGACGTTAGGGACATATGGGACATTTGGGACGTCTGGGACGTTAGGGAAATTAGGGACATATGGCACATTTGGGACATCTGGGACGTTAGGGACATATGAAACATGTGGGACGTCTAGGACGTTAGAGACATATGGGACACCTTGGACGTCTGGGACGTTAAGGACATATGGGACATCTGGGACGTATGGGCGTTAGGGACATATGGGACATCTAGGACGTCTGGGACGTTAGGGACATGTGGGACATCTAGGACGTCTGGGACGTCTGGGACGTCAAGGACATATAAGACATCTAGGAGGTCTGGGACGTTAGGGACATATAGGACATCTAGGACGTCTGGGACGTTAGGGACAAATGGGACATCTAGGACGTTTGGGACGTCTTGGACGTTAGGGACATATGAGACATCTGGGACGTCTGGGACGTTAGGGACCAATAGGACATCTAGGACGTCTGGGACGTTAGGGACATATGGGACATCTAGGACGTCTGGGACGTTAGGGACATATGGGACATCTAGGACGTCTGGGACGTCTGGGACGATAGGGACATCTAGGTCGTCTGGGACGTCTGGGACATTAGGAACATACGGGACAGCTGGGACGGTTGGGACGTTAGGAACATATGGGACATTTAGGACGTCTGGGACGTTAGGGACAAATGGAACATCTAGGACGCCTGGGACATTAGGGACATATAGGGCATATGGGGCATCTGGGACGTCTGGGACGTTAGGAACGTATGGGACATATGGGACATCTTGGACGTATGGGACGTTAGGGACATGTAGGACATCTAGGACGTCTGGGACGTTAAAGACATATGGGACATCTAGGACGTCTGGGACGTCTGGGACGTTAGAGACATATGGAACATCTAAGACGCCGGGGACATTAGGGACATATGAGACATATGGGGCATCTGGGACGTCTGGGACGTTAGGAACGTATGGGACGTATGGGACATCTGGTACGTCTGGGACGTTAGGCACATATAGGGCATCATGGACGTCTGGGACGTCAAGGACGTATGAGACATCTAGGACGTCTAGGACGTTAGGGACATATGGCACATCTGCGACGTCTGGGACGTTAGAAACATATGGGACATCTCGGACGTCTGGGACGTTAATGACATATGGGACGTCTGGGACGTCTGGGACGTTAGGGACATATAGGACATCTAGGACGCTTGGGACGTCTGGGACGTTAGGGACATACGCGACAGCAGGGACGTCTGGGACGTCTGGGACGTTAAGAACATATGGGACATTTAGGACGCCTGGTACATTAGGGATATATGGGACATATGGGAGATCTGTAACGTTTGGGACGTTAGGGAAATATGGGGCATCTGAGGCGTCTGGGACGTTAAGGACGTATGGGACATCTAAGACGTCTAGGACGTTAGGGACATATGGGACATCTAGGACGTCTGGGACGTTAGGGACATATGGGACATTTGGGACGTCTGGGACATTAGGGAAATTATGGACATATGGGGCATCTGAGGCGTCTGGGACGTTAAGGACGTATGGGACATCTAAGACGTCTAGGACGTTAGGGACATATGGGACATCTAGGACGTCTGGGACGTTAGGGAAATATGGGGCATCTGAGGCGTCTGGGACGTTAAGGACGTATGGGACATCTAAGACGTCTAGGACGTTAGGGACATATGAAACATCTGGGACGTCTAGGACGTTAGAGACATATGGGACACCTTGGACGTCTGGGACGTTAAGGACATATGGGACATCTGGGACGTATGGCCGTTAGGGACATATGGGACATCTAGGACGTCTGGGACGTTAGGGACATATGGGACATCTAGGACGTCTGGGACGTCTGGGACGTTAAGGTCATATAAGACATCTAGGAGGTCTTTGACGTTAGGGACATATAGGACATCTAGGACGTCTGGGACGTTAGGGACATATGGGACATCTAGGACGTTTGGGACGTCTTGAACGTTAGGGACATATGAGACATCTGGGACGTCTGGGACGTTAGGGACCAATAGGACATCTAGGACGTCTGGGACGTTAGGGACATATGGGACATCTAGGACGTCTGGGACGTCTGGGACGTTAGGGACATATAGGACATCTAGGACGTCTGGGACGTTAGGGGCATATAGAACATCTAGGACGTCTGGGACGTTAGGGACATATGGGACATCTAGGACGTCTGGGACGTCTGGGACGATAGGGACATCTAGGTCGTCTGGGACGTCTGGGACATTAGGAACATACGGGACAGCTGGGACGGTTGGGACGTTAGGAACATATGGGACATTTAGGACGTCTGGGACGTTAGGGACAAATGGAACATCTAGGACGCCTGGGACATTAGGGACATATGGGACACATGAGACATCTGGGACTCTGAAACGTTAAGGACATATGGGACATCTAGGACGTCTGGGACGTTAGGGACATATGGGACATCTAGGACGTCTGGGACGTTAGGGACATATAGGACATCTAGGACGTCTGGGACGTTAGGGACATACGGGACAGCTGGGACGTCTGGGACGTTAGGGACATATGGGACACTTAGGACGTCTGGGACGTTAGGGACATATGGAACATCTAGGACGCCTGGGACATTCGAAACATATGGGACATTAGGGACATCTGGGACGTCTGGGACGTTAGGAACATATGGGACATCTGGGACGTCTGGGACGTTAAGGACATATAAGACATCTAGGACGTCTGGGACGTCTGTGACGTTAAGGACATATGGGGCATTTAGGACGTCTGGGACGTTAGGATCATATGGATGATCTATAACGCCTGGGACATTAGGGACATATGGGACATCTGGGACGTCTGGGACGTTAGGGATATACGAGACAGCTGGGACGTCTGGGATGTTAGGGACATATGGGACATTTAGGACATCTGGGTCGTTAGGGACATATGGAACATCTAGGACGCCTCGGACATTAGGGACATGTGGGACATATGGGACATCTGAGACGTCTGGGACGTTAGGGACATATGGGACATCTAGGACGTCTGGGATGTCTGGGACGTTAAGGATATATGGGACATTTAGGACGCCTGGGACATAAGGGACATATGGGACATATGGGACATCTGGGACGTCTGGGACGTTAGGGACATATGGGACATCTGGGACGTCTGGGACGTTAGGGACAAATGGAACATCTAGGACGCCTGGGACATTAGGGACATATAGGGCATATGGGGCATCTGGGACGTCTGGGACGTTAGGAACGTATGGGACATATGGGACATCTTGGACGTATGGGACGTTAGGGACATGTAGGACATCTAGGACGTCTGGGACGTTAAAGACATATGGGACATCTAGGACGTCTGGGACGTCTGGGACGTTAGAGACATATGGAACATCTAAGACGCCGGGGACATTAGGGACATATGAGACATATGGGGCATCTGGGACGTCTGGGACGTTAGGAACGTATGGGACGTATGGGACATCTGGTACGTCTGGGACGTTAGGCACATATAGGGCATCATGGACGTCTGGGACGTCAAGGACGTATGAGACATCTAGGACGTCTAGGACGTTAGGGACATATGGCACATCTGCGACGTCTGGGACGTTAGAAACATATGGGACATCTCGGACGTCTGGGACGTTAATGACATATGGGACGTCTGGGACGTCTGGGACGTTAGGGACATATAGGACATCTAGGACGCTTGGGACGTCTGGGACGTTAGGGACATACGCGACAGCAGGGACGTCTGGGACGTCTGGGACGTTAAGAACATATGGGACATTTAGGACGCCTGGTACATTAGGGATATATGGGACATATGGGAGATCTGTAACGTTTGGGACGTTAGGGAAATATGGGGCATCTGAGGCGTCTGGGACGTTAAGGACGTATGGGACATCTAAGACGTCTAGGACGTTAGGGACATATGGGACATCTAGGACGTCTGGGACGTTAGGGACATATGGGACATTTGGGACGTCTGGGACATTAGGGAAATTATGGACATATGGGGCATCTGAGGCGTCTGGGACGTTAAGGACGTATGGGACATCTAAGACGTCTAGGACGTTAGGGACATATGGGACATCTAGGACGTCTGGGACGTTAGGGAAATATGGGGCATCTGAGGCGTCTGGGACGTTAAGGACGTATGGGACATCTAAGACGTCTAGGACGTTAGGGACATATGAAACATCTGGGACGTCTAGGACGTTAGAGACATATGGGACACCTTGGACGTCTGGGACGTTAAGGACATATGGGACATCTGGGACGTATGGGCGTTAGGGACATATGGGACATCTAGGACGTCTGGGACGTTAGGGACATATGGGACATCTAGGACGTCTGGGACGTCTGGGACGTTAAGGTCATATAAGACATCTAGGAGGTCTTTGACGTTAGGGACATATAGGACATCTAGGACGTCTGGGACGTTAGGGACATATGGGACATCTAGGACGTTTGGGACGTCTTGAACGTTAGGGACATATGAGACATCTGGGACGTCTGGGACGTTAGGGACCAATAGGACATCTAGGACGTCTGGGACGTTAGGGACATATGGGACATCTAGGACGTCTGGGACGTCTGGGACGTTAGGGACATATAGGACATCTAGGACGTCTGGGACGTTAGGGGCATATAGAACATCTAGGACGTCTGGGACGTTAGGGACATATGGGACATCTAGGACGTCTGGGACGTCTGGGACGATAGGGACATCTAGGTCGTCTGGGACGTCTGGGACATTAGGAACATACGGGACAGCTGGGACGGTTGGGACGTTAGGAACATATGGGACATTTAGGACGTCTGGGACGTTAGGGACAAATGGAACATCTAGGACGCCTGGGACATTAGGGACATATGGGACACATGAGACATCTGGGACTCTGAAACGTTAAGGACATATGGGACATCTAGGACGTCTGGGACGTTAGGGACATATGGGACATCTAGGACGTCTGGGACGTTAGGGACATATAGGACATCTAGGACGTCTGGGACGTTAGGGACATACGGGACAGCTGGGACGTCTGGGACGTTAGGGACATATGGGACACTTAGGACGTCTGGGACGTTAGGGACATATGGAACATCTAGGACGCCTGGGACATTCGAAACATATGGGACATTAGGGACATCTGGGACGTCTGGGACGTTAGGAACATATGGTACATCTGGGACGTCTGGGACGTTAAGGACATATAAGACATCTAGGACGTCTGGGACGTCTGTGACGTTAAGGACATATGGGGCATTTAGGACGTCTGGGACGTTAGGATCATATGGATGATCTATAACGCCTGGGACATTAGGGACATATGGGACATCTGGGACGTCTGGGACGTTAGGGATATACGAGACAGCTGGGACGTCTGGGATGTTAGGGACATATGGGACATTTAGGACATCTGGGTCGTTAGGGACATATGGAACATCTAGGACGCCTCGGACATTAGGGACATGTGGGACATATGGGACATCTGAGACGTCTGGGACGTTAGGGACATATGGGACATCTAGGACGTCTGGGATGTCTGGGACGTTAAGGATATATGGGACATTTAGGACGCCTGGGACATAAGGGACATATGGGACATATGGGACATATGGGACATCTGGGACGTCTGGGACGTTAGGGACATATGGGACATCTGGGACGTCTGGGACGTTAGGGACATATGGGACATCTAAGACGCCTGGGACGTCTGGGACGTCAGACTCATATGGGACATTTAGGACATCTGGGACGTTAGGGACATATTAAACATTTAGGACGCCTGGGACATTAGGGACATATGGGACATATGGGACATCTGGGACGTCGGGGACGTTAAGGACATATGGGACATCTAAGACGTCTGGAACGTCTTGGACGTTGACATATGGGACATTTAGGTCGCCTGGGACATTAAAGATATATGGGACATCAGGGACGCCTGGGACATTAGGGACATATGGGACATATGGGACATCTGGGACGTCTGGGACGTTAGGGACATACGGGACAGCTGGGACGTCTGGGACGTTAAGGACATATGGGACATTTAGGACGTCTGGGACGTTAGGGACATATGGGACATCTAGGACGTCTGGGACGTCTGGGACGTTAGGGACATACGGGACAGCTGGGACGTCTGGGACGTTAAGGACATATGGGACATTTAGGACGTCTGGGACGTTAGGGACATATGGCACATCTAGGACGCTTGGGACATTAGGGACATATGGGACATCCGGGACGTCAGATACGTTAGGGACATATGGGAGATCTGGGCCGTCTGGAACGTTAAGGACATATGAGACATCTAGGACGTCTGGGACGTCTGGGACTTTAAGGACATATGGTACATTTAGGACGCCTGGGAAATTAGGGACATATGGGACATCTGAGACGTCTGAGACGTTAAGGACATATGGGACATCTAGTACGTCTGGGACGTCTGGGACGTTAAGGACATATAAGACATTTAGGACGCTTGGGACATTAGGGACATATAGGGCATATGGTACATCTGGGACGCCTGGGACATTAGGGACATATGGGACATCTGGGACGTATGGGACGTTAGGGACATGTAGGACATCTAGGACGTCTGGGACGTTAAAGACATATGGGACATCTAGGACGTCTGGGACGTCTGGGACGTTAGAGACATATGGAACATCTAAGACGCCGGGGACATTAGGGACATATGAGACATATGGGGCATCTGGGACGCCTGGGACGTCTGGGACGTTAGGGACGTATGGGACGTATGGGACATCTGGTACGTCTGGGACGTTAGGCACATATAGGGCATCATGGACGTCTGGGACGTCAAGGACGTATGAGACATCTAGGACGTCTAGGACGTTAGGGACATATGGCACATCTGCGACGTCTGGGACGTTAGAAACATATGGGACATCTGGGACGTCTGAGACATTAGGGGCATATGGGACATATGGGACATCTGGGACGTCTGGGACGTTAATGACATATGGGACGTCTGGGACGTCTGGGACGTTAGGGACATACGGGACAGCAGGGACATCTGGGACGTCTGGGACGTTAAGAACATATGGGACATATAGGACGCCTGGTACATTAGGGATATATGGGACATATGGGAGATCTGGAACGTTTGGGACGTTAGGGAAATATGGGGCATCTGAGGCGTCTGGGACGTTAAGGACGTATGGGACATCTAAGACGTCTAGGACGTTAGGGACATATGGGACATCTAGGATGTCTGGGACGTTAGGGACATATGGGACATTTGGGACGTCTGGGACGTTAGGGAAATTAGGGACATATGGCACATTTGGGACATCTGGGACGTTAGGGACATATGAAACATGTGGGACGTCTAGGACGTTAGAGACATATGGGACACCTTGGACGTCTGGGACGTTAAGGACATATGGGACATCTGGGACGTATGGGCGTTAGGGACATATGGGACATCTAGGACGTCTGGGACGTTAGGGACATGTGGGACATCTAGGACGTCTGGGACGTCTGGGACGTCAAGCACATATAAGACATCTAGGAGGTCTGGGACGTTAGGGACATATGAGACATCTGGGACGTCTGGGACGTTAGGGACCAATTGGACATCTAGGACGTCTGGGACGTTAGGGACATATGGGACATCTAGGACGTCTGGGACGTTAGGGACATATGGGACATCTAGGACGTCTGGGACGTCTGGGACGATAGGGACATCTAGGTCGTCTTCGACGTCTGGGACATTAGGAACATACGGGACAGCTGGGACGTTAGGGACATATGGGACAGCTGGGACGTCTGGGACGTTAGGGACATATGGGACATCTAGGACGTCTGGAACGTTAGGGCCATATGGGACATCTAGGACGTCTGGGACGTCTGGGACGTTAGGGACATATGGGACATCTAGGACGTCTGGAACGTTAGGGCCATATGGGACATCTAGGACGTCTGGGACGTCTGGGACGTTAGGGACATACGGGACAGCTAGGACGTCTGGGACATTAGGGACACATGGAACATTTAGGACGTCTGGGACGATAGGGACATCTAGGTCGTCTGGGACGTCTGGGACGTTAGGAACATACGGGACAGCTGGAACGGCTGGGACGTTAGGGACATATGGGACATTTAGGACGTCTGGGACGTTAGGGACAAATGGAACATCTAGGACGCCTGGGACATTAGGGACATATGAGACATATGAGACATCTGGGACGTCTGGGACGTTAAGGACATATGGGACATCTAGGACGTCTGGGACGTTAGGGACATATGGAACATCTAGGACGTCTGGGACGTTAGGGACTTATAGGACATCTAGGACGTCTGGGACGTTAGGGACATATGAAACATCTAGGACGTCTGGGACGTCTGGGACGTTAGGGACATACGGGACAGCTGGGACGTCTGGGACGTTAGGGACATATGGGACATTTTGGACGTCTGGGACGTTAGAGACATATGGAACATCTAGGACGCCTGGGACATTAGAGACATATGGGACATTAGGGACATCTGGGACGTCTTTGACGTTAGCGACATATGGGACATCTCGGACGTCTGGGACGTTAAGGACATATAGGACATCTAGGACGTCTGGGACGTCTGAGACGTTAAGGACATATGGGACATTTAGAACACCTGGTACATTAGAGACATATGGGATATATGGGACATCTGGGACGCCTGAAACATTAGGGAGGACGTTTGGAACGTCTGAGACGTTAGGGACATATAGGACATCTAGGACGTCTGGGTCGTTAGGGACATATGGGACATCTAGGACGTCTGGGACGTTAGGGACATATGGGACAGCTGGGACGTCTGGGACGTTAGGGACATATAGGACATTTAGGATATCTGGGACGTTAGGGACATATGGAAAATCTAGGACGCCTGGGACATTAGGGACATATGGGACATATGGGACATCTGAGACGTCTGGGACGTTAGGGACATATGGGACATCTGGGACGTCTGAGACATTAAGGACATAGGACATAGGGACATCTAGGACGCCTGGGACGTCTGGAAGTAAGGACATATGGGACATTTAGGACGCCTGGGACATTAGGAACATATGGGACTGAGACGCCTGGGACATTAGGGACATATGGACCAAATGGGACATCTGGGACGTCTTTGACGTCTGGGACGTTAGGGACATATAGGACATCTAGGGCGTCTGGGACGTTAGGGACATATGGGACATCTAGGACGTCAGCGACGTCTGGGACGTGAGGGACATACGGGACAGCTGTAACGTCTGGGACGTTAGGGGACATATGGGACATTTAGGACGTCTGGGACGTTAGGGACATATGGAACATCTAGGACGCCTGGGACATTAGGGACATATGGAACATCTGGGACGTCTGGGACGTTAGGGTCATATGGGACATATGGGACGTCTGGGACGTTTAGGACATATGAGACATCTAGGACGTCTGGGACATCTGGGACGTTAAGGACATATGGGACATTTAGCACACCTGGGACATTAGGGACATTTGGGACATCTGGGACGCCTGGGACATTAGGGACATATGGGACATATGGGACATCTGGGACGTCTGAGACGTTAGGGACATATGGGACATCTGGGACGTCTGGGACGTTAAGGACATATGAGACATCTAGGACGTCTGGGACGTCTGGGACGTTAACGACATATGGGACATTTAGGACGCCTGGGACATTAGGGACATATGGGACATATGGGACTCCTAGGACATTAGGGACATTTGGGACATCTGGGACGTCTGAGACGTTAGGGACATATGGGACATCTGGGACGTCTGGGACGTTAAGGACATATGAGACATCTAGGACGTCTGGGACGTCTGGGACGTTAACGACATATGGGACATTTAGGACGCCTGGGACGTTAGGGACATATGAGACATCTAGGACGTCTGGGACGTCTGGGACGTTAGGACATACGGGACAGCTGGGACGTCTAGGACGTTAGGGACATTTGGAACATCTAGGACGCCTGGGACATTAGAGGCATATGGGACATATGAGACATCTGAGACGTTTTGGACGTTAGGGACATATGGGACATCTGGGACGTTTGGGACGTTAAGGACATATAGGACATCTAGGACGTTTGGGACGTCTGGGACGTTAAGGGCATATGGGACATTTAGGGCGCCTGGGACATTAGGGACAAATGGGACATCTAGGACGCTTGGGACATTAGGGACATATGGGACACATGGGACATCTGGGACGTCTGGGACGTTAGGGACATATGGGACATCTGGGACGTCTGGGACGTTACGGACATATAAGACATCTAGGACGTCTGGAACGTCTGTGACGTTAAGGACATATGGGGCATTTAGGACGTCTGGGACGTTAGGGTCATATGGATGATCTATAACGCCTGGGACATTAGGGACATATGGGACATATGGGACATCTGGGACGTCTGGGACGTTAGGGACATACGGGACAGCTGGGACGTCTGGGATGTTAGGGACATATGGAACATCTAGGACGCCTGGGACATTAGGGACATGTGGGACATATGGGACATCTGGGACGTCTGGGACGTTAGGGACATATGGGACATCTAGGACGTCTGGTACGTCTGGGACGTTAAGGACATATGGTACATTTAGGACGCCTGGGACATTAGGGACATATGGGACATATGGGACATCTGGGACGTCTGGGACGTTAGGGACATATGGGACACCTGGGACGTCTGGGACGTTAGGGACATATGGGACATCTAAGACGCCTGGGACGTCTGGGACGTTAAGGACATACGGGACAGCAGGGACGTCTGGGACGTTAGGGACATATGGGACATTTAGGACATCTGGGACGTTAGGGACATATTAAACATTTGGGACGCCTGGGACATTAGGGACATATGGGACATATGGGACATCTGGGACGTCTGGGACGGTAGGGACATATGAGACATCTGGGACGTCGGGGACGTTATGGACATATGGAACATCTAGGACGTCTGGAACGTCTTGGACGTTGACATATGGGACATTTAGGTCGCCTGGGACATTAGGGACATATGGGACATCAGGGACGCCTGGGACATTAGGGACATATGGGACATATGGGACATCTGGGACGTCTGGGACGTCTGGGACGTTAGGGACATATGGGACATCTAGGACGTCTGGGACGTCTGGGACGTTAGGGACATACGGGACAGCTGGGACGTCTGGGACGTTAAGGACATATGGGACATTTAGGACGTCTGGGACGTTAGGGACATATGGCACATCTAGGACGCTTGGGACATTAGGGACATATGGGACATATGGGACATCCGGGACGTCAGATACGTTAGGGACATATGGGACATCTAGTACGTCTGGGACGTCTGGGACGTTAGGGACATATGGGACATCTAGGACGTCTGGGACGTCTGGGACGTTAGGGACATACGGGACAGCTGGGCCGTCTGGAACGTTAAGGACATATGAGACATCTAGGACGTCTGGGACGTCTGGGACTTTAAGGACATATGGTACATTTAGGACGCCTGGGAAATTAGGGACATATGGGACATCTGAGACGTCTGAGACGTTAAGGACATATGGGACATCTAGTACGTCTGGGACGTCTGGGACGTTAAGGACATATAAGACATTTAGGACGCTTGGGACATTAGGGACATATAGGGCATATGGGGCATCTGGGACGTCTGGGACGTTAGGAACGTATGGGACATATGGGACATCTTGGACGTATGGGACGTTAGGGACATGTAGGACATCTAGGACGTCTGGGACGTTAAAGACATATGGGACATCTAGGACGTCTGGGACGTCTGGGACGTTAGAGACATATGGAACATCTAAGACGCCGGGGACATTAGGGACATATGAGACATATGGGGCATCTGGGACGTCTGGGACGTTAGGAACGTATGGGACGTTTGGGACATCTGGTACGTCTGGGACGTTAGGCACATATAGGGCATCATGGACGTCTGGGACGTCAAGGACGTATGAGACATCTAGGACGTCTAGGACGTTAGGGACATATGGCACATCTGCGACGTCTGGGACGTTAGAAACATATGGGACATCTGGGACGTCTGAGACATTAGGGGCATATGGGACATATGGGACATCTGGGACGTCTGGGACGTTAATGACATATGGGACGTCTGGGACGTCTGGGACGTTAGGGACATATAGGACATCTAGGACGCTTGGGACGTCTGGGACGTTAGGGACATACGCGACAGCAGGGACGTCTGGGACGTCTGGGACGTTAAGAACATATGGGACATTTAGGACGCCTGGTACATTAGGGATATATGGGACATATGGGAGATCTGTAACGTTTGGGACGTTAGGGAAATATGGGGCATCTGAGGCGTCTGGGACGTTAAGGACGTATGGGACATCTAAGACGTCTAGGACGTTAGGGACATATGGGACATCTAGGACGTCTGGGACGTTAGGGACATATGGGACATTTGGGACGTCTGGGACATTAGGGAAATTAGGGACATATGGGAGATCTGTAACGTTTGGGACGTTAGGGAAATATGGGGCATCTGAGGCGTCTGGGACGTTAAGGACGTATGGGACATCTAAGACGTCTAGGACGTTAGGGACATATGAAACATCTGGGACGTCTAGGACGTTAGAGACATATGGGACACCTTGGACGTCTGGGACGTTAAGGACATATGGGACATCTGGGACGTATGGGCGTTAGGGACATATGGGACATCTAGGACGTCTGGGACGTTAGGGACATATGGGACATCTAGGACGTCTGGGACGACTGGGACGTTAAGGTCATATAAGACATCTAGGAGGTCTTTGACGTTAGGGACATATAGGACATCTAGGACGTCTGGGACGTTAGGGACATATGGGACATCTAGGACGTTTGGGACGTCTTGAACGTTAGGGACATATGAGACATCTGGGACGTCTGGGACGTTAGGGACCAATAGGACATCTAGGACGTCTGGGACGTTAGGGACATATGGGACATCTAGGACGTCTGGGACGTCTGGGACGTTAGGGACATATAGGACATCTAGGACGTCTGGGACGTTAGGGGCATATAGAACATCTAGGACGTCTGGGACGTTAGGGACATATGGGACATCTAGGACGTCTGGGACGTCTGGGACGATAGGGACATCTAGGTCGTCTGGGACGTCTGGGACATTAGGAACATACGGGACAGCTGGGACGGTTGGGACGTTAGGAACATATGGGACATTTAGGACGTCTGGGACGTTAGGGACAAATGGAACATCTAGGACGCCTGGGACATTAGGGACATATGGGACACATGAGACATCTGGGACTCTGAAACGTTAAGGACATATGGGACATCTAGGACGTCTGGGACGTTAGGGACATATGGGACGTCTAGGACGTCTGGGACGTTAGGGACATATAGGACATCTAGGACGTCTGGGATGTTAGGGACATACGGGACAGCTGGGACGTCTGGGACGTTAGGGACATATGGGACACTTAGGACGTCTGGGACGTTAGGGACATATGGAACATCTAGGACGCCTGGGACATTCGAAACATATGGGACATTAGGGACATCTGGGACGTCTGGGACGTTAGGAACATATGGGACATCTGGGACGTCTGGGACGTTAAGGACATATAAGACATCTAGGACGTCTGGGACGTCTGTGACGTTAAGGACATATGGGGCATTTAGGACGTCTGGGACGTTAGGATCATATGGATGATCTATAACGCCTGGGACATTAGGGACATATGGGATATCTGGGACGTCTGGGACGTTAGGGATATACGAGACAGCTGGGACGTCTGGGATGTTAGGGACATATGGGACATTTAGGACATCTGGGTCGTTAGGGACATATGGAACATCTAGGACGCCTCGGACATTAGGGACATGTGGGACATATGGGACATCTGAGACGTCTGGGACGTTAGGGACATATGGGACATCTAGGACGTCTGGGATGTCTGGGACGTTAAGGACATATGGGACATTTAGGACGCCTGGGACATAAGGGACATATGGGACATATGGGACATATGGGACATCTGGGACGTCTGGGACGTTAGGGACATATGGGACATCTGGGACGTCTGGGACGTTAGGGACATATGGGACATCTAAGACGCCTGAAACGTCTGGGACGTTAGGGACATACGGGACAACAGGGACGTCTGGGACGTCAGGGACATATGGGACATTTAGGACATCTGGGACGTTAGGGACATATTAAACATTTAGGACGCCTGGGACATTAGGGACATATGGGACATATGGGACATCTGGGACGTCTGGGACGTTAGGGACATATGGGACATCTGGCACGTCGAGGACGTTAAGGACATATGGGACATCTAGGAGGTCTGGAACGTCTGGGACGTTGACATATGGGACATTTAGGTCGCCTGGGACATTATGGACATATGGGACATTAGGGACGCCTGAGACATTAGGGACATATGGGACATATGGGACATCTGGGACGTCTGGGACGTCTGGGACGTTAGGGACATATGGGACATCTGGGACGTCTGGGACGATTGGGACGTTAAGGACATACGGGACAGCTAGGACGTCTGGGACGTTAAGGACATATGGGACATTTAGGACGTCTGGGACGTTAGGGATATATGGAACATCTAGGACGCTTGGGACATTTGGGACATATGGGACATATGGGACATCTGGGACGTCAGATACGTTAGGGACATATGGACGTCTGGGACGTTAAGCACATATGGGACATCTAGGACGTCTGGGACGTCTGGGACTTTAAGGACATATGGGACATTTAGGACGCCTGGGACATTAGGGACATAAGGGACATATGGGACATCTGAGACGTCTGAGACGTTAAGGACATATGGGACATCTAGTACGTCTGGGACGTCTGGGACGTTAAGGACATATAAGACATTTAGGACGCCTGGGACATTAGGGACATATGGGACATCTGGGACGTCTGGGACGTTAAGGACATATGGGACATTTAGGACGCCTGGGACATTAGGGACATATGGGACATATGGGACATCTGAGACGTCTGAGACGTTAAGGACATATGGGACATCTAGTACGTCTGGGACGTCTGGGACGTTAAGGACATATAAGACATTTAGGACGCCTGGGACATTAGGGACATATGGGACATCTGGGACGTCTGGGACGTTAAAGACATATGGGACATCTAGGACGTCTGGGACGTCTGGGACGTTAGGGACATATGGAACATCTAGGACGCCGGGGACATTAGGGACATATGGGACATATGGGGCATCTGGGACGTCTGGGACGTCTGGGACGTTAGGGACGTATGGGACGTATAGGACATCTGGTACGTCTGGGACGTTAGGCACATATAGGGCATCAGGGACGTCTGGGACGTTAAGGACGTATGAGACATCTAGGACGTTTAGGACGTTAGAGACATATGGGACATCTGGGACGTCTGGGACGTTAGAAACATATGGAACATCTGGGACGTCTGAGACATTAGGGGCATATGGGACATATGGGACATCTGGGATGTCTAGGACGATAGGGACATATGGGACATCTAGGACGTCTGGGACGTCTGGGACGTTAGGGACATATAGGACATCTAGGACGTCTGGGACGTTAGGGGCATATAGGACATCTAGGACGTCTGGGACGTTAGGGACATATGGGACATCTAGGACGTCTGGGACGTCTGGGACGATAGGGACATCTAGGTCGTCTGGGACGTCTGGGACATTAGGAACATACGGGACAGCTGGGACGGTTGGGACGTTAGGAACATATGGGACATTTAGGACGTCTGGGACGTTAGGGACAAAGGGAACATCTAGGACGCCTGGGACATTAGGGACATATGGGACATATGAGACATCTGGGACTCTGAAACGTTAAGGACATATGGGACATCTAGGACTTCTGGGACGTTAGGGACATATGGGACATCTAGGACGTCTGGGACGTTAGGGACATATAGGACATCTAGGACGTCTGGAACGTTAGGGACATACGGGACAGCTGGGACGTCTGGGACGTTAGGGACATATGGGACACTTAGGACGTCTGGGACGTTAGGGACATATGGAACATCTAGGACGCCTGGGACATTAGGGACATGTGGGACATATGGGACATCTGGGACGTCTGGGACGTTAGGGACATATGGGACATCTAGGACGTCTGGGATGTCTGGCACGTTAAGGAAATATGGGACATATAGGACGCCTGGGACATAAGGGACATATGGGACATATGGGACATCTGGGACGCCTGGGACATTAGGGACATATGGGACATATGAGACATATGGGACATCTGGTACGTCTGGGACGTTACGGACATATGGGACATCTGGGACGTCTGGGACGTTAGGGACATATGGGACATCTATGACGCCTGGGACGTCTGGGACGTTAGGGACATACGGGACAACAGGGACGTCTGGGACGTTAGGGACATATGGGACATTTAGGACATCTGGGACGTTAGGGACATATTAAACATTTAGGACGCCTGGGACATTAGGGACATATGGGACATATGGGACATCTGGGACGTCTGGGACGTTAGGGAATATGGGACATCTGGAACGTCGAGGACGTTAAGGACATATGGGACATCTAGGAGGTCTGGAACGTCTGGGACGTTAACATATGGGACATTTAGGTCGCCTGGGACATTATGGACATATGGGACATTAGGGACGCCTGAGACATTAGGGACATATGGGACATATGAGACATCTGGGACGTCTTGGACGTCTGGGACGTTATGGACATATGGGACATCTAGGACGTTTGGGACGTCTGGGACGTTAAGAACATACGGGACAGCTAGGACGTCTGGGACGTTAAGGACATATGCGACATTTAGGACGTCTGGGACGTTAGGGATATATGGAACATCTAGGACGCTTGGGACCTTTGGGACATATGGGACATATGGGACATCTGGGACGTCAGACGCGTTAGGGACATATGGGACATCTGGGACGTCTGGGACGTTAAGCACATATGGGACATTTAGGACGCCTAGGACATTATGGACATATGGGACATATGAGACATCTGAGACGTCTGAGACGTTAAGGACATATGGGACATCTAGTACGTCTGGGACGTCTGGGACGTTAAGGACATATAAGACATTTAGGACGCCTGGGACAGTAGGAACATATAGTGCATTTGGGACATCTGGGACGCCTGGGACATTAGGGACATATGGGACATCTGGGACGTCTGGGACGTTAGGGACATGTAGGACATCTAGGACGTCTGGGACGTTAAGGACATATGGGACATCTAGGACGTCTGGGACGTCTGGGACGTTAGGGACATATGGAACATCTAGGACGCCGGGGACATTAGGGACATATGGGACATATGGGGCATCTGGGACGTCTGGGACGTCTGGGACGTTAGGGACGTATGGGACGTATAGGACATCTGGTACGTCTGGGACGTTAGGCACATATAGGGCATCAGGGACGTCTGGGACGTTAAGGACGTATGAGACATCTAGGACGTCTAGGACGTTAGAGACATATAAGACATCTGGGACGTCTGGGACGTTAGAAACATATGGAACATGTGGGACGTCTGAGACATTAGGGGCATATGGGACATATGGGACATCTAGGACGCTTGGGACGTCTGGGACGTTAGATACATACGGGACAGCAGGGACGTCTGGGACGTTAAGGACATGTGGGACATCTAGGACGTCTGGGACGTCTGGGACGTTAAGGACATATGAGACATTTAGGACGCCTGGTACAATAGGGATATATGGGACATAATGACATCTGGGACGCCTAGGACAAATGGGACATATGGGACATCTGGGACGTCTGGGACGTTAGGGAAATATGGGGCATCTGGGACGTCTGGGACGTTAAGGACGTATGGGACATCTAGGACGTCTGGGACGTTAGGGACGTTAAGGACATATAAGACATTTAGGACGCCTGGGACAGTAGGGACATATAGGGCATTTGGGACATCTGGGACGCCTGGGACATTATAGACATATGGGACATATGGGACATCTGAGACGTCTGAGACGTTAAGGACAAATGGGACATCTAGTACGACTGGGACGTCTGGGACGTTAAGGACATATAAGACATTTAGGACGCCTGGGACAGTAGGGACATATAGGGAATTTGGGACATCTGGAACGCCTGGGACATTAGGGACATATGGGACATCTGGGACGTCTGGGACGTTAGGGACATGTAGGACATCTAGGACGTCTGGGACGTTAAGGACATATGGGACATCTAGGACGTCTGGGACGTCTGGGACGTTAGGGACATATGGAACATCTAGGACACCGGGGACATTAGGGACATATGGGACATATGGGGCATCTGGGACGTCTGGGACGTCTGGGACGTTAGCGACGTATGGGACGTATAGGACATCTGGTACGTCTGGGACGTTAGGCACATATAGGGCATCAGGGACGTCTGGGACGTTAGAAACATATGGGACATCTGGGACGTCTGAGACATTAGGGGCATATGGGACATATGGAACATCTGGGATGTCTGGGACGATAGGGACATATGGGACATCTAGGACGCTTAGGACGTCTGGGACGTTAGGGACATACGGGACAGCAGGGACGTCTGGGACGTTAAGGACATGTGGGACATCTAGGACGTCTGGGACGTCTGGGACGTTAAGGACATATGGGACATTTAGGACGCCTGGTACAATAGGGATATATGGGACATATGGGACATCTGGGACGCCTAGGACAAATGGGACATATGGGACATATGGGACATCTGGGACGTCTGGGACGTTAGGGAAATATGGGGCATCTGGGACGTCTGGGACGTTAAGGACGTATGGGACCTCTATGACGTCTGGGACGTTAGGGACATATGGGATATTTGGGACGTCTGGGACATTAGGGAAATTAGGGACATATGGCACATTTGGGACATCTGGGACGTTAGGGACATATGGAACATCTGGGACGTCTGGGACGTTAGGGATATATGGGACACCTAGGACGTCTGGGACGTTAGGGACATATGGGACATCTATGACGTATGGGACGTTAGGGACATATGGTACATCTGGGACGTCTGGGACGTTAGGAATATATAGGACATCTAGGACGTCTGGGACGTTAGGGACATATGGGACATCTAGGACGTCTGGGACGTCTGGGACGTTAAGGACATATAGGACATCTAGGACGTCTGGGACGTTAGGGACATATAGGACATCTAGGACGTCTGGGACGTTAGGGACATATGGGACATCTAGGACGTCTGGGACGTTAGGGACATATGGGACATCTGGGACGTCTGGGACGTTAGGGACATATAGGACATCTAGGAAGTCTGGGACGTCTGGGACGTTAGGGACATATAGGACATCTAGGACGTCTGGGACGTTAGGGACATATAGGACATCTAGGACGTCTGGGACGTTAGGGACATATGGGACATCTAGGACGTCTGTGACGTCTGGGACGATAGGGACATCTAGGTCGTCTGGGACGTCTGGGACGTTAGGAACATACGGGACAGCTGGGACGGCTGGGACGTTAGGGACATATGGGACATCTGGGACGTCTGGGACGTTAGGGACAAATAGGACATCTAGAAAGTCTGGGACGTCTGGGACGTTAGGGACATATAGGACATCTAGGACGTCCGGGACGTTAGGGACGTATGGGACATCTAGGACGTCTGGGACGTTAGGGACATATAGGACATCTAGGACGTCTGGGACGTTAGGGACATATGGGACATCTAGGACGTCTGTGACGTCTGGGACGATAGGGACATCTAGGTCGTCTGGGACGTCTGGGACGTTAGGAACATACGGGACAGCTGGGACGGCTGGGACGTTAGGGACATATGGGACATCTGGGACGTCTGTGACGTTAGGGACATATAGGACATCTAGAAAGTCTGGGACGTCTGGTACGTTAGGGACATATAGGACATCTAGGACGTCCGGGACGTTAGGGACGTATGGGACATCTAGGACGTCTGGGACGTTAGGGACATGTAGGACATCTAGGACGTCTGGGACGTTAAGGACATATGGGACATCTAGGACGTCTGGGACGTTAGGGACATATGGGACATCTGGGACGTCTGGGACGTTAGGGACATGTAGGACATCTAGGACGTCTGGGACGTTAAGGACATATGGGACATATGGGGCATCTGGGACGTCTGGGACGTCTGGGACGTCTGGGACGTTAGGGACATATGGGACATCTGGGACGTCTGGGACGTTAGGGACATATGGAACATCTAGGACGCCGGGGACATTAGGGACATATGGGACATATGGGGCATCTGGGACGTCTGGGACGTCTGGGACGTTAGGGACGTATGGGACGTATAGGACATCTGGTACGTCTGGGACGTTAGGCACATATAGGGCATCAGGGACGTCTGGGACGTTAAGGACGAATGAGACATCTAGGACGTCTAGGACGTTAGAGACATATAAGACATCTGGGACGTCTGGGACGTTAGAAACATATGGAACATGTGGGACGTCTGAGACATTAGGGGCATATGGGACATATGGGACATCTGGGATGTCTGGGACGATAGGGACATATGGGACATCTAGGACGCTTGGGACGTCTGGGACGTTAGATACATACGGGACAGCAGGGACGTCTGGGACTTTAAGGACATGTGGGACATCTAGGACGTCTGGGACGTCTGGGACGTTAAGGACATATTTGACATTTAGGACGCCTGGTACAATAGGGATATATGGGACATATGGGACATCTGGGACGCCTAGGACAAATGGGACATATGGGACATCTGGGACGTCTGGGACGTTAGGGAAATATGGGGCATCTGGGACGTCTGGGACGTTAAGGACGTATGGGACATCTAGGACGTCTGGGACGTTAGGGACATATGGGACATCTGGGACGTGTGGCCGTTAGGGACATATGGGACATCTAGGACGTCTGGGACGTTAGGGACATATGGGACATCTAGGACGTCTGGGACGACTGGGACGTTAAGGTCATATAAGACATCTAGGAGGTCTTTGACGTTAGGGACATATAGGACATCTAGGACGTCTGGGACGTTAGGGACATATGGGACATCTAGGACGTTTGGGACGTCTTGAACGTTAGGGACATATGAGACATCTGGGACGTCTGGGACGTTAGGGACCAATAGGACATCTAGGACGTCTGGGACGTTAGGGACATATGGGACATCTAGGACGTCTGGGACGTCTGGGACGTTAGGGACATATAGGACATCTAGGACGTCTGGGACGTTAGGGGCATATAGAACATCTAGGACGTCTGGGACGTTAGGGACATATGGGACATCTAGGACGTCTGGGACGTCTGGGACGATAGGGACATCTAGGTCGTCTGGGACGTCTGGGACATTAGGAACATACGGGACAGCTGGGACGGTTGGGACGTTAGGAACATATGGGACATTTAGGACGTCTGGGACGTTAGGGACAAATGGAACATCTAGGACGCCTGGGACATTAGGGACATATGGGACACATGAGACATCTGGGACTCTGAAACGTTAAGGACATATGGGACATCTAGGACGTCTGGGACGTTAGGGACATATGGGACGTCTAGGACGTCTGGGACGTTAGGGACATATAGGACATCTAGGACGTCTGGGATGTTAGGGACATACGGGACAGCTGGGACGTCTGGGACGTTAGGGACATATGGGACACTTAGGACGTCTGGGACGTTAGGGACATATGGAACATCTAGGACGCCTGGGACATTCGAAACATATGGGACATTAGGGACATCTGGGACGTCTGGGACGTTAGGAACATATGGGACATCTGGGACGTCTGGGACGTTAAGGACATATAAGACATCTAGGACGTCTGGGACGTCTGTGACGTTAAGGACATATGGGGCATTTAGGACGTCTGGGACGTTAGGATCATATGGATGATCTATAACGCCTGGGACATTAGGGACATATGGGACATCTGGGACGTCTGGGACGTTAGGGATATACGAGACAGCTGGGACGTCTGGGATGTTAGGGACATATGGG
This sequence comes from Agriotes lineatus, assembly GCA_940337035.1. NCBI lineage: Eukaryota > Metazoa > Arthropoda > Insecta > Coleoptera > Elateridae > Agriotes > Agriotes lineatus. Next base: position 75,991 of record CALNHX010002937.1, on the reverse strand, counting down.
ACATTTAGGACATCTGGGTCGTTAGGGACATATGGAACATCTAGGACGCCTCGGACATTAGGGACATGTGGGACATATGGGACATCTGAGACGTCTGGGACGTTAGGGACATATGGGACATCTAGGACGTCTGGGATGTCTGGGACGTTAAGGACATATGGGACATTTAGGACGCCTGGGACATAAGGGACATATGGGACATATGGGACATATGGGACATCTGGGACGTCTGGGACGTTAGGGACATATGGGACATCTGGGACGTCTGGGACGTTAGGGACATATGGGACATCTAAGACGCCTGAAACGTCTGGGACGTTAGGGACATACGGGACAACAGGGACGTCTGGGACGTCAGGGACATATGGGACATTTAGGACATCTGGGACGTTAGGGACATATTAAACATTTAGGACGCCTGGGACATTAGGGACATATGGGACATATGGGACATCTGGGACGTCTGGGACGTTAGGGACATATGGGACATCTGGCACGTCGAGGACGTTAAGGACATATGGGACATCTAGGAGGTCTGGAACGTCTGGGACGTTGACATATGGGACATTTAGGTCGCCTGGGACATTATGGACATATGGGACATTAGGGACGCCTGAGACATTAGGGACATATGGGACATCTGGGACGTCTGGGACGTCTGGACGTTAGGGACATATGGGACATCTGGGACGTCTGGGACGATTGGGACGTTAAGGACATACGGGACAGCTAGGACGTCTGGGACGTTAAGGACATATGGGACATTTAGGACGTCTGGGACGTTAGGGATATATGGAACATCTAGGACGCTTGGGACATTTGGGACATATGGGACATATGGGACATCTGGGACGTCAGATACGTTAGGGACATATGGACGTCTGGGACGTTAAGCACATATGGGACATCTAGGACGTCTGGGACGTCTGGGACTTTAAGGACATATGGGACATTTAGGACGCCTGGGACATTAGGGACATATGGGACATATGGGACATCTGAGACGTCTGAGACGTTAAGGACATATGGGACATCTAGTACGTCTGGGACGTCTGGGACGTTAAGGACATATAAGACATTTAGGACGCCTGGGACATTAGGGACATATGGGACATCTGGGACGTCTGGGACGTTAAGGACATATGGGACATTTAGGACGCCTGGAACATTAAGGACATATGGGACATATGGGACATCTGAGACGTCTGAGACGTTAAGGACATATGGGACATCTAGTACGTCTGGGACGTCTGGGACGTTAAGGACATATAAGACATTTAGGACGCCTGGGACATTAGGGACATATGGGACATCTGGGACGTCTGGGACGTTAAGGACATATGGGACATCTAGGACGTCTGGGACGTCTGGGACGTTAGGGACATATGGAACATCTAGGACGCCGGGGACATTAGGGACATATGGGACATATGGGGCATCTGGGACGTCTGGGACGTCTGGGACGTTAGGGACGTATGGGACGTATAGGACATCTGGTACGTCTGGGACGTTAGGCACATATAGGGCATCAGGGACGTCTGGGACGTTAAGGACGTATGAGACATCTAGGACGTTTAGGACGTTAGAGACATATGGGACATCTGGGACGTCTGGGACGTTAGAAACATATGGAACATCTGGGACGTCTGAGACATTAGGGGCATATGGGACATATGGGACATCTGGGATGTCTAGGACGATAGGGACATATGGGACATCTAGGACGTCTGGGACGTCTGGGACGTTAGGGACATATAGGACATCTAGGACGTCTGGGACGTTAGGGGCATATAGGACATCTAGGACGTCTGGGACGTTAGGGACATATGGGACATCTAGGACGTCTGGGACGTCTGGGACGATAGGGACATCTAGGTCGTCTGGGACGTCTGGGACATTAGGAACATACGGGACAGCTGGGACGGTTGGGACGTTAGGAACATATGGGACATTTAGGACGTCTGGGACGTTAGGGACAAAGGGAACATCTAGGACGCCTGGGACATTAGGGACATATGGGACATATGAGACATCTGGGACTCTGAAACGTTAAGGACATATGGGACATCTAGGACTTCTGGGACGTTAGGGACATATGGGACATCTAGGACGTCTGGGACGTTAGGGACATATAGGACATCTAGGACGTCTGGAACGTTAGGGACATACGGGACAGCTGGGACGTCTGGGACGTTAGGGACATATGGGACACTTAGGACGTCTGGGACGTTAGGGACATATGGAACATCTAGGACGCCTGGGACATTAGGGACATGTGGGACATATGGGACATCTGGGACGTCTGGGACGTTAGGGACATATGGGACATCTAGGACGTCTGGGATGTCTGGCACGTTAAGGAAATATGGGACATATAGGACGCCTGGGACATAAGGGACATATGGGACATATGGGACATCTGGGACGCCTGGGACATTAGGGACATATGGGACATATGAGACATATGGGACATCTGGTACGTCTGGGACGTTACGGACATATGGGACATCTGGGACGTCTGGGACGTTAGGGACATATGGGACATCTATGACGCCTGGGACGTCTGGGACGTTAGGGACATACGGGACAACAGGGACGTCTGGGACGTTAGGGACATATGGGACATTTAGGACATCTGGGACGTTAGGGACATATTAAACATTTAGGACGCCTGGGACATTAGGGACATATGGGACATATGGGACATCTGGGACGTCTGGGACGTTAGGGAATATGGGACATCTGGAACGTCGAGGACGTTAAGGACATATGGGACATCTAGGAGGTCTGGAACGTCTGGGACGTTAACATATGGGACATTTAGGTCGCCTGGGACATTATGGACATATGGGACATTAGGGACGCCTGAGACATTAGGGACATATGGGACATATGAGACATCTGGGACGTCTTGGACGTCTGGGACGTTATGGACATATGGGACATCTAGGACGTTTGGGACGTCTGGGACGTTAAGAACATACGGGACAGCTAGGACGTCTGGGACGTTAAGGACATATGCGACATTTAGGACGTCTGGGACGTTAGGGATATATGGAACATCTAGGACGCTTGGGACCTTTGGGACATATGGGACATATGGGACATCTGGGACGTCAGATACGTTAGGGACATATGGGACATCTGGGACGTCTGGGACGTTAAGCACATATGGGACATTTAGGACGCCTAGGACATTATGGACATATGGGACATATGAGACATCTGAGACGTCTGAGACGTTAAGGACATATGGGACATCTAGTACGTCTGGGACGTCTGGGACGTTAAGGACATATAAGACATTTAGGACGCCTGGGACAGTAGGAACATATAGTGCATTTGGGACATCTGGGACGCCTGGGACATTAGGGACATATGGGACATCTGGGACGTCTGGGACGTTAGGGACATGTAGGACATCTAGGACGTCTGGGACGTTAAGGACATATGGGACATCTAGGACGTCTGGGACGTCTGGGACGTTAGGGACATATGGAACATCTAGGACGCCGGGGACATTAGGGACATATGGGACATATGGGGCATCTGGGACGTCTGGGACGTCTGGGACGTTAGGGACGTATGGGACGTATAGGACATCTGGTACGTCTGGGACGTTAGGCACATATAGGGCATCAGGGACGTCTGGGACGTTAAGGACGTATGAGACATCTAGGACGTCTAGGACGTTAGAGACATATAAGACATCTGGGACGTCTGGGACGTTAGAAACATATGGAACATGTGGGACGTCTGAGACATTAGGGGCATATGGGACATATGGGACATCTGGGATGTCTGGGACGATAGGGACATATGGGACATCTAGGACGCTTGGGACGTCTGGGACGTTAGATACATACGGGACAGCAGGGACGTCTGGGACGTTAAGGACATGTGGGACATCTAGGACGTCTGGGACGTCTGGGACGTTAAGGACATATGGGACATTTAGGACGCCTGGTACAATAGGGATATATGGGACATAATGACATCTGGGACGCCTAGGACAAATGGGACATATGGGACATCTGGGACGTCTGGGACGTTAGGGAAGTATGGGGCATCTGGGACGTCTGGGACGTTAAGGACGTATGGGACATCTAGGACGTCTGGGACGTTAGGGACGTTAAGGACATATAAGACATTTAGGACGCCTGGGACAGTAGGGACATATAGGGCATTTGCGACATCTGGGACGCCTGGGACATTATAGACATATGGGACATATGGGACATCTGAGACGTCTGAGACGTTAAGGACAAATGGGACATCTAGTACGACTGGGACGTCTGGGACGTTAAGGACATATAAGACATTTAGGACGCCTGGGACAGTAGGGACATATAGGGAATTTGGGACATCTGGAACGCCTGGGACATTAGGGACATATGGGACATCTGGGACGTCTGGGACGTTAGGGACATGTAGGACATCTAGGACGTCTGGGACGTTAAGGACATATGGGACATCTAGGACGTCTGGGACGTCTGGGACGTTAGGGACATATGGAACATCTAGGACACCGGGGACATTAGGGACATATGGGACATATGGGGCATCTGGGACGTCTGGGACGTCTGGGACGTTAGCGACGTATGGGACGTATAGGACATCTGGTACGTCTGGGACGTTAGGCACATATAGGGCATCAGGGACGTCTGGGACGTTAGAAACATATGGGACATCTGGGACGTCTGAGACATTAGGGGCATATGGGACATATGGAACATCTGGGATGTCTGGGACGATAGGGACATATGGGACATCTAGGACGCTTAGGACGTCTGGGACGTTAGGGACATACGGGACAGCAGGGACGTCTGGGACGTTAAGGACATGTGGGACATCTAGGACGTCTGGGACGTCTGGGACGTTAAGGACATATGGGACATTTAGGACGCCTGGTACAATAGGGATATATGGGACATATGGGACATCTGGGACGCCTAGGACAAATGGGACATATGGGACATATGGGACATCTGGGACGTCTGGGACGTTAGGGAAATATGGGGCATCTGGGACGTCTGGGACGTTAAGGACGTATGGGACCTCTATGACGTCTGGGACGTTAGGGACATATGGGATATTTGGGACGTCTGGGACATTAGGGAAATTAGGGACATATGGCACATTTGGGACATCTGGGACGTTAGGGACATATGGAACATCTGGGACGTCTGGGACGTTAGGGATATATGGGACACCTAGGACGTCTGGGACGTTAGGGACATATGGGACATCTATGACGTATGGGACGTTAGGGACATATGGTACATCTGGGACGTCTGGGACGTTAGGAATATATAGGACATCTAGGACGTCTGGGACGTTAGGGACATATGGGACATCTAGGACGTCTGGGACGTCTGGGACGTTAAGGACATATAGGACATCTAGGACGTCTGGGACGTTAGGGACATATAGGACATCTAGGACGTCTGGGACGTTAGGGACATATGGGACATCTAGGACGTCTGGGACGTTAGGGACATATGGGACATCTGGGACGTCTGGGACGTTAGGGACATATAGGACATCTAGGAAGTCTGGGACGTCTGGGACGTTAGGGACATATAGGACATCTAGGACGTCTGGGACGTTAGGGACATATAGGACATCTAGGACGTCTGGGACGTTAGGGACATATGGGACATCTAGGACGTCTGTGACGTCTGGGACGATAGGGACATCTAGGTCGTCTGGGACGTCTGGGACGTTAGGAACATACGGGACAGCTGGGACGGCTGGGACGTTAGGGACATATGGGACATCTGGGACGTCTGGGACGTTAGGGACATATAGGACATCTAGAAAGTCTGGGACGTCTGGGACGTTAGGGACATATAGGACATCTAGGACGTCCGGGACGTTAGGGACGTATGGGACATCTAGGACGTCTGGGACGTTAGGGACATATAGGACATCTAGGACGTCTGGGACGTTAGGGACATATGGGACATCTAGGACGTCTGTGACGTCTGGGACGATAGGGACATCTAGGTCGTCTGGGACGTCTGGGACGTTAGGAACATACGGGACAGCTGGGACGGCTGGGACGTTAGGGACATATGGGACATCTGGGACGTCTGTGACGTTAGGGACATATAGGACATCTAGAAAGTCTGGGACGTCTGGGACGTTAGGGACATATAGGACATCTAGGACGTCCGGGACGTTAGGGACGTATGGGACATCTAGGACGTCTGGGACGTTAGGGACATGTAGGACATCTAGGACGTCTGGGACGTTAAGGACATATGGGACATCTAGGACGTCTGGGACGTTAGGGACATATGGGACATCTGGGACGTCTGGGACGTTAGGGACATGTAGGACATCTAGGACGTCTGGGACGTTAAGGACATATGGGACATATGGGGCATCTGGGACGTCTGGGACGTCTGGGACGTCTGGGACGTTAGGGACATATGGGACATCTGGGACGTCTGGGACGTTAGGGACATATGGAACATCTAGGACGCCGGGGACATTAGGGACATATGGGACATATGGGGCATCTGGGACGTCTGGGACGTCTGGGACGTTAGGGACGTATGGGACGTATAGGACATCTGGTACGTCTGGGACGTTAGGCACATATAGGGCATCAGGGACGTCTGGGACGTTAAGGACGAATGAGACATCTAGGACGTCTAGGACGTTAGAGACATATAAGACATCTGGGACGTCTGGGACGTTAGAAACATATGGAACATGTGGGACGTCTGAGACATTAGGGGCATATGGGACATATGGGACATCTGGGATGTCTGGGACGATAGGGACATATGGGACATCTAGGACGCTTGGGACGTCTGGGACGTTAGATACATACGGGACAGCAGGGACGTCTGGGACTTTAAGGACATGTGGGACATCTAGGACGTCTGGGACGTCTGGGACGTTAAGGACATATTTGACATTTAGGACGCCTGGTACAATAGGGATATATGGGACATATGGGACATCTGGGACGCCTAGGACAAATGGGACATATGGGACATCTGGGACGTCTGGGACGTTAGGGAAATATGGGGCATCTGGGACGTCTGGGACGTTAAGGACGTATGGGACATCTAGGACGTCTGGGACGTTAGGGACGTTAAGGACATATAAGACATTTAGGACGCCTGGGACAGTAGGGACATATAGGGCATTTGGGACATCTGGGACGCCTGGGACATTATAGACATATGGGACATATGGGACATCTGAGACGTCTGAGACGTTAAGGACAAATGGGACATCTAGTACGACTGGGACGTCTGGGACGTTAAGGACATATAAGACATTTAGGACGCCTGGGACAGTAGGGACATATAGGGCATTTGGGACATCTGGAACGCCTGGGACATTAGGGACATATGGGACATCTGGGACGTCTGGGACGTTAGGGACATGTAGGACATCTAGGACGTCTGGGACGTTAAGGACATATAGGACATCTAGAAAGTCTGGGACGTCTGGGACGTTAGGGACATATAGGACATCTAGGACGTCCGGGACGTTAGGGACGTATGGGACATCTAGGACGTCTGGGACGTTAGGGACATATAGGACATCTAGGAAGTCTGGGACGTCTGGGACGTTAGGGACATATAGGACATCTAGGACGTCTGGGACGTTAGGGACATATAGGACATCTAGGACGTCTGGGACGTTAGGGACATATGGGACATCTAGGACGTCTGTGACGGCTGAGACGATAGGGACATCTAGGTCGTCTGGGACGTCTGGGACGTTAGGAACATACGGGACAGCTGGGACGGCTGGGACGTTAGGGACATATGGGAAATTTAGGACGTCAGGGACGTTAGGGACAAGTGGAACATCTAGGACGCCTGGGACATTAGGGACATATGGGTCATATGAGACATCTGGGACGTCTGGGACGTTAAGGACATATGGGACATCTAGGACGTCTAGGACGTTAGAGACATATAAGACATCTGGGACGTCTGGGACGTTAGAAACATATGGAACATGTGGGACGTCTGAGACATTAGGGGCATATGGGACATATGGGACATCTGGGATGTCTGGGACGATAGGGACATATGGGACATCTAGGACGCTTGGGACGTCTGGGACGTTAGATACATACGGGACAGCAGGGACGTCTGGGACTTTAAGGACATGAGGGACATCTAGGACGTCTGGGACGTCTGGGACGTTAAGGACATATGGGACATTTAGGACGCCTGGTACAATAGGGATATATGGGACATATGGGACATCTGGGACGCCTAGGACAAATGGGACATATGGGACATCTGGGACGTCTGGGACTTTAGGGAAATATGGGGCATCTGGGACGTCTGGGACATTAAGGACGTATGGGACATCTAGGACGTCTGGGACGTTAGGGACGTTAAGGACATATAAGACATTTAGGACGCCTGGGACAGTAGGGACATATAGGGCATTTGGGACATCTGGGACGCCTGGGACATTATAGACATATGGGACATATGGGACATCTGAGACGTCTGAGACGTTAAGGACAAATGGGACATCTAGTACGACTGGGACGTCTGGGACGTTAAGGACATATAAGACATTTAGGACGCCTGGGACAGTAGGGACATATAGGGCATTTGGGACATCTGGAACGCCTGGGACATTAGGGACATATGGGACATCTGGGACGTCTGGGACGTTAGGGACATGTAGGACATCTAGGACGTCTGGGACGTTAAGGACATATAGGACATCTAGAAAGTCTGGGACGTCTGGGACGTTAGGGACATATAGGACATCTAGGACGTCCGGGACGTTAGGGACGTATGGGACATCTAGGACGTCTGGGACGTTAGGGACATATAGGACATCTAGGAAGTCTGGGACGTCTGGGACGTTAGGGACATAAAGGACATCTAGGACGTCTGGGACGTTAGGGACATATAGGACATCTAGGACGTCTGGGACGTTAGGGACATATGGGACATCTAGGACGTCTGTGACGGCTGAGACTATAGGGACATCTAGGTCGTCTGGGACGTCTGGGACGTTAGGAACATACGGGACAGCTGGGACGGCTGGGACGTTAGGGACATATGGGAAATTAAGGACGTCAGGGACGTTAGGGACAAGTGGAACATCTAGGACGCCTGGGACATTAGGGACATATGGGTCATATGAGACATCTGGGACGTCTGGGACGTTAAGGACATATGGGACATATAGGACGTCTGGGACGTTAGGGACATATGGGACACCTATGACGTCTGGGACGTTAGGGACATATAGGACATCTAGGACGTCTGGGACGTTAGGGACATACGGGACAGCTGAGACGTCTGTGACGTTATTGACATATGCGACACTTAAGACGTCTGGGACGTTAAGGACATATGGAACATCTAGGACGCCTGGGACATTCGAGACGTATGGGACATTAGGGACATCTGGGACGTCTGGGACGTTAGGAACATATGGGACATCTGGGACGTCTGGGACGTTAAGGACATATGGGACATATGGGACATCTGGGACGTCTGGGACGTCTGGGACGTTAGGGACATATAGGACATCTAGGACGTCTGGGTCGTTAGGGACATATGGGGCATCTAGGACATCTGGGACGTCTGGGACGTTAGGGACATACGGGACAGCTGGGACGTCTGGGACGTTAGGGACATATAGGACATTTAGGATTTCTGGGACGTTAGGGACATATGGAACATCTAGGACGCCTGGGACATTAGGGACATATGGGACATATGGGACATCTGAGACGTCTGGGACGTTAGGGACATATGGGACATCTGGGACGTCTGGGACGTTAAGGACATATGGGACATCTAAGACGTCTGGGACGTTAAGGACATATGGGACATTTAGAACGCCTGGTACATTAGGGACATATGGGACATATGAGACATCTGGGACGCCTGGGACATAAGGGACATATGGGACATATGGGACATCTGGGACGTCTGGGACGTCTGGGACGTTAGGGACATATAGGACATCTAGGACGTCTGGGTCGTTAGGGACATATGGGGCATCTAGGACATCTGGGACGTCTGGGACGTTAGGGACATACGGGACAGCTGGGACGTCTGGGACGTTAGGGACATATAGGACATTTAGGATTTCTGGGACGTTAGGGACATATGGAACATCTAGGACGCCTGGGACATTAGGGACATATGGGACATATGGGACATCTGAGACGTCTGGGACGTTAGGGACATATGGGACATCTGGGACGTCTGGGACGTTAAGGACATATGGGACATCTAGGACGCCTGGGACGTCTGGGAACTTAAGGACATATGGACAGTTAGGACGCCTGGGACGTTAGGAACATATGGGACATATGGGACATCTGCTACGGCTGGGACATTAGGGACATATAGACCAAATGGGACATCTGGGACGTCTTTGACGTCTGGGACGTTAGGGACATACGGGACAGCTGGGACCTCTGGGACGTTAGGGTCATATGGGACATTTAGCACGTCTTTGACATTAGGGACATATGGGACATATGGGACATCTGGGACGCCTGGGACATTAGGGACATATGGGACATATGGGACATGTGGGACGTCTGAGACGTTAGGGACATATGGGACATCTTGGACGTCTGGGACGTTAAGGACATATGATACATCTAGGACGTCTGGGACGTCTGGGACGTTAACGACATATGTGACATTTAGGACGCCTGAAACATTAGGGACATATGGGACATATGGGACTCCTGGGATATTAGGGAAATTTGGGACTTATGGGACATCTGGGACGGCTGGGACGTTAGGGTCATATGGGACATCTAGGACGTCTGGGACGTCTGGGACGTTAGGGATATACGGGACAGCTGGGACCTCTGGGACGTTAGGAACATATGGAACATCTAGGACGCCTGGGACATTAGAGACATATGGGACATATGAGACATCTGGGACGTTTGGGACGTTAGGGAAATATGGGACATCTGGGACGTTTGGGACGTCTATGACGTTAAGGACATATAGGACATTTGGGACGCCTGGGACATTAGGGACATATGGGACATTTAGGACGCCTGGGACATTAGGGATATATGGGACATATGGGACATCTGGGACGTTTGGGACGTCTGGGACGTTAAGGACATATGGGACATTTAGGACGCCTGGGACATTAGGGACATATGGGACATCTAGGACGCCTGGGACATTAGGGATATATGGGACATATGAGACATCTGGGACGTTTGGGACGTTAAGGACATAAGGGACATCTAGGACGTTTGGGACGTCTGGGACATTAAGGACATATGGGACATTTAGGACGCCTGGGACATTAGGGACATATGGGGCATCTAGGACGCCTGGGACATTAGGGATATATGGGACATATGGGACATCTGGGACGTCTGGGACTTTAGGGACATATGGGACATCTGGGACGTCTGGGACGTAAGGACATATAAGACATATAGGACGTCTGGGACGTCTAAGACGTTAAGGACATATGGGGCATTTAGGACGTCTGGGACGTTAGGGTCTTATGGATGATCTATAACGCCTGAGACATTAGGGACATATAGGACATATGCGACATCTGGGACGTCTGGGACGTTAGGGACATACGGGACAGCTGGGACGTCTGGGATGTTAGGGACATATGGGACATTTAGGACGTCTGGCACGTTAGGGACATATGAAACATCTAGGACGCTAGGGACATTAGGGACATGTGGGACATATGGGACATCTGAGACGTCTGGGACGTTAACGACATATGGGACATCTAGGACGTCTGGGACGTTAAAGACATATGGGACATTTAGGACGCCTGGGACATTAGGGACATATGGGACATATGGGACGCCTGGGACATTAGAGACATATGTGACATATGGGACATATGGGACATCTGGGACGTCTGGGACGTTAGGGACATATGGGACGTCTGGGACGTTAGGGACATATGGGACGTCTGGGACGTTAGGGACATATGGGACATCTAAGACGCCTGGGACGTCTGGGACGTTGGGGACATACGGGACAGCAGGGACGTCTGGGACGTTAGGGACATATGGGACATTTAGGACGTCTGGGATGTTAAGGACATATAGAACATTTAGGACGTCTGGGACGTCTGGGACGTTAAGGACATATAGGACATCTAGGACGTCTGGGACGTTAGGGACATATAGGACATCTAGGACGTGTGCTACGTTAGGGACATATGGGACATCTAGGACGTCTGGGACGTTAGGGACATATGGGACATCTGGGACGTCTGGGACGTTAGGGACATATAGGACATCTAGGACGTCTGGGAAGTTAGGGACATACGGGACAGCTGAGACGTCTGTGACGTTATTGACATATGCGACACTTAAGACGTCTGGGACGTTAAGGACATATGGAACTTCTAGGACGCCTGGGACATTCGAGACGTATGGGACATTAGGGACATCTGGGACGTCTGGGACGTTAGGAACATATGGGACATCTGGGACGTCTGGGACGTTAAGGACATATAGGACATCTAAGACGTCTGGGACGTTAAGGACATATGGGACATTTAGAACGCCTGGTACATTAGGGACATATGGGACATATGAGACATCTGGGACGCCTGGGACATAAGGGACATATGGGACATATGGGACATCTGGGACGTCTGGGACGTCTGGGACGTTAGGGACATATAGGACATCTAGGACGTCTGGGTCGTTAGGGACATATGGGACATCTAGGACATCTGGGACGTCTGGGACGTTAGGGACATACGGGACAGCTGGGACGTCTGGGACGTTAGGGACATATAGGACATTTAGGATTTCTGGGACGTTAGGGACATATGGAACATCTAGGACGCCTGGGACATTAGGGACATATGGGACATATGGGACATCTGAGACGTCTGGGACGTTAGGGACATATGGGACATCTGGGACGTCTGGGACGTTAAGGACATATGGGACATCTAGGACGCCTGGGACGTTTGGGAACTTAAGGACATATGGACAGTTAGGACGCCTGGGACATTAGGAACATATGGGACATATGGGACATCTGCTACGCCTGGGACATTAGGGACATATAGACCAAATTGGACATCTGGGACGTCTTTGACGTCTGGGACGTTAGGGACATACGGGACAGCTGGGACCTCTGGGACGTTAGGGTCATATGGGACATTTAGCACGTCTTTGACATTAGGGACATATGGGACATATGGGACATCTGGGACGCCTGGGACATTAGGGACATATGGGACATATGGGACATGTGGGACGTCTGAGACGTTAGGGACATATGGGACATCTTGGACGTCTGGGACGTTAAGGACGTATGATACATCTAGGACGTCTGGGACGTCTGGGACGTTAACGACATATGTGACATTTAGGACGCCTGAAACATTAGGGACATATGGGACATATGGGACTCCTGGGATATTAGGGAAATTTGGGACTTATGGGACATCTGGGACGGCTGGGACGTTAGGGACATATGGGACATCTAGGACGTCTAGGACGTCTGGGACGTTAGGGACATACGGGACAGCTGGGACCTCTGGGACGTTAGGAACATATGGAACATCTAGGACGCCTGGGACATTAGAGACATATGGGACATATGAGACATCTGGGACGTTTGGGACGTTAGGGAAATATGGGACATCTGGGACGTTTGGGACGTCTATGACGTTAAGGACATATGGGACATTTAGGACGCCTGGGACATTAGGGACATATGGGACATTTAGGACGCCTGGGACATTAGGGATATATGGGACATATGGGACATATGGGACGTTTGGGACGTCTGGGACGTTAAGGACATATGGGACATTTAGGACGCCTGGGACATTATGGACATATGGGACATCTAGGACGCCTGGGACATTAGGGATATATGGGACATATGAGACATCTGGGACGTTTGGGACGTTAAGGACATAAGGGACATCTAGGACGTTTGGGACGTCTGGGACATTAAGGACATATGGGACATTTAGGACGCCTGGGACATTAGGGACATATGGGGCATCTAGGACGCCTGGGACATTATGGATATATGGGACATATGGGACATCTGGGACGTCTGGGACTTTAGGGACATATGGGACATCTGGGACGTCTGGGACGTAAGGACATATAAGACATATAGGACGTCTGGGACGTCTAAGACGTTAAGGACATATTGGGCATTTAGGACGTCTGGGACGTTAGGTTCTTATGGATGATCTATAACGCCTGAGACATTAGGGACATATAGGACATATGCGACATCTGGGACGTCTGGGACGTTAGGGACATACGGGACAGCTGGGACGTCTGGGATGTTAGGGACATATGGGACTTTTAGGACGTCTGGCACGTTAGGGACATATGAAACATCTAGGACGCTAGGGACATTAGGGACATGTGGGACATATGGGACATCTGAGACGTCTGGGACGTTAACGACATATGGGACATCTAGGACGTCTGGGACGTTAAGGACATATGGGACATTTAGGACGCCTGGGACATTAGGGACATATGGGACATATGGGACGCCTGGGACATTAGAGACATATGTGACATATGGGACATATGGGACATCTGGGACGTCTGGGACGTTAGGGACATATGGGACGTCTGGGACGTTAGGGACATATGGGACGTCTGGGACGTTAGGGACATATGGGACATCTAAGACGCCTGGGACGTCTGGGACGTTGGGGACATACGGGACAGCAGGGACGTCTGGGACGTTAGGGACATATGGGACATTTAGGACGTCTGGGATGTTAAGGACATATAGAACATTTAGGACGTCTGGGACGTCTGGGACGTTAAGGACATATAGGACATCTAGGACGTCTGGGACGTTAGGGACATATAGGACATCTAGGACGTGTGGGACGTTAGGGACATATGGGACATCTAGGACGTCTGGGACGTTAGGGACATATGGGACATCTGGGACGTCTGGGACGTTAGGGACATATAGGAAATCTAGGACGTCTGGGAAGTTAGGGACATACGGGACAGCTGAGACGTCTGTGACGTTATTGACATATGCGACACTTAAGACGTCTGGGACGTTAAGGACATATGGAACTTCTAGGACGCCTGGGACATTCGAGACGTATGGGACATTAGGGACATCTGGGACGTCTGGGACGTTAGGAACATATGGGACATCTGGGACGTCTGGGACGTTAAGGACATATAGGACATCTAAGACGTCTGGGACGTTAAGGACATATGGGACATTTAGAACGCCTGGTACATTAGGGACATATGGGACATATGAGACATCTGGGACGCCTGGGACATAAGGGACATATGGGACATATGGGACATCTGGGACGTCTGGGACGTCTGGGACGTTAGGGACATATAGGACATCTAGGACGTCTGGGTCGTTAGGGACATATGGGACATCTAGGACATCTGGGACGTCTGGGACGTTAGGGACATACGGGACAGCTGGGACGTCTGGGACGTTAGGGACATATAGGACATTTAGGATTTCTGGGACGTTAGGGACATATGGAACATCTAGGACGCCTGGGACATTAGGGACATATGGGACATATGGGACATCTGAGACGTCTGGGACGTTAGGGACATATGGGACATCTAGGACGTCTGGGATGTTAAGGACATATGGGACATCTAGGACGCCTGGGACGTCTGGGAACTTAAGGACATTTGGACAGTTAGGAAGCCTGGGACGTTAGGAACATATGGGACATATGGGACATCTGCTACGCCTGGGACATTAGGGACATATAGACCAAATTGGACATCTGGGACGTCTTTGACGTCTGGGACGTTAGGGACATACGGGACAGCTGGGACCTCTGGGACGTTAGGGTCATATGGGACATTTAGCACGTCTTTGACATTAGGGACATATGGGACATATGGGACATCTGGGACGCCTGGGACATTAGGGACATATGGGACATATGGGACATGTGGGACGTCTGAGACGTTAGGGACATATGGGACATCTTGGACGTCTGGGACGTTAAGGACGTATGATACATCTAGGACGTCTGGGACGTCTGGGACGTTAACGACATATGTGACATTTAGGACGCCTGAAACATTAGGGACATATGGGACATATGGGACTCCTGGGATATTAGGGAAATTTGGGACTTATGGGACATCTGGGACGGCTGGGACGTTAGGGACATATGGGACATCTAGGACGTCTAGGACGTCTGGGACGTTAGGGACATACGGGACAGCTGGGACCTCTGGGACGTTAGGAACATATGGAACATCTAGGACGCCTGGGACATTAGAGACATATGGGACATATGAGACATCTGGGACGTTTGGGACGTTAGGGAAATATGGGACATCTGGGACGTTTGGGACGTCTATGACGTTAAGGACATATGGGACATTTAGGACGCCTGGGACATTAGGGACATATGGGACATTTAGGACGCCTGGGACATTAGGGATATATGGGACATATGGGACATATGGGACGTTTGGGACGTCTGGGACGTTAAGGACATATGGGACATTTAGGACGCCTGGGACATTATGGACATATGGGACATCTAGGACGCCTGGGATATTAGGGATATATGGGACATATGAGACATCTGGGACGTTTGGGACGTTAAGGACATAAGGGACATCTAGGACGTTTGGGACGTCTGGGACATTAAGGACATATGGGACATTTAGGACGCCTGGGACATTAGGGACATATGGGGCATCTAGGACGCCTGGGACATTAGGGATATATGGGACATATGGGACATCTGGGACGTCTGGGACTTTAGGGACATATGGGACATCTGGGACGTCTGGGACGTTAAGGACATATAAGATATATAGGACGTCTGGGACGTCTGGGACGTTAAGGACATATGGGGCATTTAGGACGTCTGGGACGTTAGGGTCTTATGGATGATCTATAACGCCTGGGACATTAGGGACATATGGGACATATGCGACATCTGGGACGTCTGGGACGTTAGGGACATACGGGACAGCTGGGACGTCTGGGATGTTAGGGACATATGGGACATTTAGGACGTTTGGCACGTTAGGGACATATGAAACATCTAGGACGCTAGGGACATTAGGGACATGTGGGACATATGGGACATCTGAGACGTCTGGGACGTTAACGACATATGGGACATCTAGGACGTCTGGGACGTTAAGGACATATGGGACATTTAGGACGCCTGGGACATTAGGGACATATGGGACATATGGGACGCCTGGGACATTAGGGACATATGTGACATATGGGGCATATGGGACATCTGGGACGTCTGGGACGTTAGGGACATATGGGACGTCTGGGACGTTAGGGACATATGGGACATCTAAGACGCCTGGGACGTCTGGGACGTTGGGGACATACGGGACAGCAGGGAAGTCTGGGACGTTAGGGACATATGGGACATTTAGGACGTCTGGGATGTTAAGGACATATAAAACATTTAGGACGCCTGGGACATTAGGGACATATGGGACATCAGGGACGACTGGGACATTAGGGACATATGGGACATATGGGACATCTGGGACGTCAAGGACGTTAAGGACATATGGGACATCCAGGACGTCTGGAACGTCTAAGACGTTGACATATGGGACATTTAGGTCGCCTGGGACATAAGGGACATATGGGACATTTAGCACGTCTTTGACATTAGGGACATATGGGACATATGGGACATCTGGGACGCCTGGGACATTAGGGACATATGGGACATATGGGACATGTGGGACGTCTGAGACGTTAGGGACATATGGGACATCTTGGACGTCTGGGACGTTAAGGACATATGTGACATTTAGGACGCCTGAAACATTAGGGACATATGGGACATATGGGACTCCTGGGATATTAGGGAAATTTGGGACTTATGGGACATCTGGGACGGCTGGGACGTTAGGGACATATGGGACATCTAGGACGTCTAGGACGTCTGGGACGTTAGGGACATACGGGACAGCTGGGACCTCTGGGACGTTAGGAACATATGGAACATCTAGGACGCCTGGGACATTAGAGACATATGGGACATATGAGACATCTGGGACGTTTGGGACGTTAGGGAAATATGGGACATCTGGGACGTTTGGGACGTCTATGACGTTAAGGACATATGGGACATTTAGGACGCCTGGGACATTAGGGACATATGGGACATTTAGGACGCCTGGGACATTAGGGATATATGGGACATATGGGACATATGGGACGTTTGGGACGTCTGGGACGTTAAGGACATATGGGACATTTAGGACGCCTGGGACATTATGGACATATGGGACATCTAGGACGCCTGGGACATTAGGGATATATGGGACATATGAGACATCTGGGACGTTTGGGACGTTAAGGACATAAGGGACATCTAGGACGTTTGGGACGTCTGGGACATTAAGGACATATGGGACATTTAGGACGCCTGGGACATTAGGGACATATGGGGCATCTAGGACGTTTGGCACGTTAGGGACATATGAAACATCTAGGACGCTAGGGACATTAGGGACATGTGGGACATATGCGACATCTGGGACGTCTGGGACGTCTGGGACGTTAGGGACATACGGGACAGCTGGGACGTCTGGGATGTTAGGGACATATGGGACATTTAGGACGTTTGGCACGTTAGGGACATATGAAACATCTAGGACGCTAGGGACATTAGGGACATGTGGGACATATGGTACATCTGAGACGTCTGGGACGTTAACGACATATGGGACATCTAGGACGTCTGGGACGTTAAGGACATATGGGACATTTAGGACGCCTGGGACATTAGGGACATATGGGACATATGGGACGCCTGGGACATTAGGGACATATGTGACATATGGGGCATATGGGACATCTGGGACGTCTGGGACGTTAGGGACATATGGGACGTCTGGGACGTTAGGGACATATGGGACATCTAAGACGCCTGGGACGTCTGGGACGTTGGGGACATACGGGACAGCAGGGAAGTCTGGGACGTTAGGGACATATGGGACATCAGGGACGACTGGGACATTAGGGACATATGGGACATATGGGACATCTGGGACGTCAAGGACGTTAAGGACATATGGGACATCCAGGACGTCTGGAACGTCTAAGACGTTGACATATGGGACATTTAGGTCGCCTGGGACATAAGGGACATATGGGACATCAGGGACGGCTGGGACATTAGGGTCATATGGGACATATGGGACATCTGGGACGTCTGGGACGTCTGGGACGTTAGGGACATATAGGACATCTAGAACGTCTGGGACGTTAGGGACATATGGGACATCTAGGACGTCTGGGACGTCTGGGACGTTAGGGACATACGGGACGGCTGGGACGTCTGGGACGTTAAGAAAATATGTTACATCTGGGACGTCAGAGACGTTAGGCACGTATGGGACATCTGGGACGTCTGGGACGTTACGGACATATGGGACATCTAGGACGTCTGGGACGTCTGGGACGTTAGGGACATACGGGACGGCTGGGACGTCTGGGACGTTAAGAAAATATGTTACATCCGGGACGTCAGAGACGTTAGGCACGTATGGGACATCTGGGACGTCTGGGACGTTAGGGACATATGGGACGTCTGGGACGTTAGGGACATATGGGACATCTAAGACGCCTGGGACGTCTGGGACGTTGGGGACATACGGGACAGCAGGGACGTCTGGGACGTTAGGGACATATGGGACATTTAGGACGTCTGGGATGTTAAGGACATATAAAACATTTAGGACGCCTGGGACATTAGGGACATATGGGACATCAGGGACGACTGGGACATTAGGGACATATGGGACATATGGGACATCTGGGACGTCAAGGACGTTAAGGACATATGGGACATCCAGGACGTCTGGAACGTCTAAGACGTTGACATATGGGACATTTAGGTCGCCTGGGACATAAATGACATATGGGACATCAGGGACGGCTGGGACATTAGGGACATATTGGACATATGGGACATCTGGGACGTCTGGGACGTCTGGGACGTTAGGGACATATAGGACATCTAGAACGTCTGGGATGTTAGGGACATATGGGACATCTAGGACGTCTGGACCTCTGGGACGTTAGGGACATACGGGACGGCTGGGACGTCTGGGACGTTAAGAAAATATGTTACATCTGGGACGTCAGAGACGTTAGGCACGTATGGGACATCTGGGACGTCTGGGACGTCTGAGACGTTAGGGACATACGGGACAGCTGGGACCTCTGGGACGTTAGGGACATATGGAACATCTAGGACGCCTGTTACATTAGAGACATATGGGACATATGAGACATCTGGGACGTTTGGGACGTTAGGGAAATATGGGACATCTGGGACGTTTGGGACGTCTATGACGTTAAGGACATATGGGACATTTAGGACGCCTGGGACATTAGGGACATATGGGACATTTAGGAAGCCTGGGACATTAGGGATATATGGGACATATGGGACATCTAGGACGTTTGGGACGTCTGGGACGTTAAGGACATATGGGACATTTAGGACGCCTGGGACATTAGGGACATATGGGACATCTAGGACGCCTGGGACATTAGGGATATATGGGACATATGAGACATCTGGGACGTTTGGGACGTTAAGGACATAAGGGACATCTAGGACGTTTGGGACGTCTGGGACGTTAAGGACATATGGGACATTTAGGACGCCTGGGACATTAGGGACATATGGGGCATCTAGGACGCCTGGGACATTAGGGATATATGGGACATATGGGACATCTGGGACGTCTGGGACTTTATTGACATATGGGACATCTGGGACGTCTGGGACGTTAAGGACATATAAGACATATAGGACGTCTGGGACGTCTGGGACGTTAAGGACATATGGGGCATTTAGGACGTCTGGGACGTTAGGGTCATATGGATGATCTATAACGAATGGGACATTAGGGACATATGGGACATATGAGACATCTGGGACGTTTGGGACGTTAGGGAAATATGGGACATCTGGGACGTTTGGGACGTCTATGACGTTAAGGACATATGGGACATTTAGGACGCCTGGGACATTAGGGACATATGGGACATTTAGGACGCCTGGGACATTAGGGATATATGGGACATATGGGACATATGGGACGTTTGGGACGTCTGGGACGTTAAGGACATATGGGACATTTAGGACGCCTGGGACATTATGGACATATGGGACATCTAGGACGCCTGGGACATTAGGGATATATGGGACATATGAGACATCTGGGACGTTTGGGACGTTAAGGACATAAGGGACATCTAGGACGTTTGGGACGTCTGGGACATTAAGGACATATGGGACATTTAGGACGCCTGGGACATTAGGGACATATGGGGCATCTAGGACGTTTGGCACGTTAGGGACATATGAAACATCTAGGACGCTAGGGACATTAGGGACATGTGGGACATATGCGACATCTGGGACGTCTGGGACGTCTGGGACGTTAGGGACATACGGGACAGCTGGGACGTCTGGGATGTTAGGGACATATGGGACATTTAGGACGTTTGGCACGTTAGGGACATATGAAACATCTAGGACGCTAGGGACATTAGGGACATGTGGGACATATGGTACATCTGAGACGTCTGGGACGTTAACGACATATGGGACATCTAGGACGTCTGGGACGTTAAGGACATATGGGACATTTAGGACGCCTGGGACATTAGGGACATATGGGACATATGGGACGCCTGGGACATTAGGGACATATGTGACATATGGGGCATATGGGACATCTGGGACGTCTGGGACGTTAGGGACATATGGGACGTCTGGGACGTTAGGGACATATGGGACATCTAAGACGCCTGGGACGTCTGGGACGTTGGGGACATACGGGACAGCAGGGAAGTCTGGGACGTTAGGGACATATGGGACATTTAGGACGTCTGGGATGTTAAGGACATATAAAACATTTAGGACGCCTGGGACATTAGGGACATATGGGACATCAGGGACGACTGGGACATTAGGGACATATGGGACATATGGGACATCTGGGACGTCAAGGACGTTAAGGACATATGGGACATCCAGGACGTCTGGAACGTCTAAGACGTTGACATATGGGACATTTAGGTCGCCTGGGACATAAGGGACATATGGGACATCAGGGACGGCTGGGACATTAGGGTCATATGGGACATATGGGACATCTGGGACGTCTGGGACGTCTGGGACGTTAGGGACATATAGGACATCTAGAACGTCTGGGACGTTAGGGACATATGGGACATCTAGGACGTCTGGGACGTCTGGGACGTTAGGGACATACGGGACGGCTGGGACGTCTGGGACGTTAAGAAAATATGTTACATCTGGGACGTCAGAGACGTTAGGCACGTATGGGACATCTGGGACGTCTGGGACGTTACGGACATATGGGACATCTAGGACGTCTGGGACGTCTGGGACGTTAGGGACATACGGGACGGCTGGGACGTCTGGGACGTTAAGAAAATATGTTACATCCGGGACGTCAGAGACGTTAGGCACGTATGGGACATCTGGGACGTCTGGGACGTTAGGGACATATGGGACGTCTGGGACGTTAGGGACATATGGGACATCTAAGACGCCTGGGACGTCTGGGACGTTGGGGACATACGGGACAGCAGGGACGTCTGGGACGTTAGGGACATATGGGACATTTAGGACGTCTGGGATGTTAAGGACATATAAAACATTTAGGACGCCTGGGACATTAGGGACATATGGGACATCAGGGACGACTGGGACATTAGGGACATATGGGACATATGGGACATCTGGGACGTCAAGAACGTTAAGGACATATGGGACATCCAGGACGTCTGGAACGTCTAAGACGTTGACATATGGGACATTTAGGTCGCCTGGGACATAAATGACATATGGGACATCAGGGACGGCTGGGACATTAGGGACATATTGGACATATGGGACATCTGGGACGTCTGGGACGTCTGGGACGTTAGGGACATATAGGACATCTAGAACGTCTGGGATGTTAGGGACATATGGGACATCTAGGACGTCTGGACCTCTGGGACGTTAGGGACATACGGGACGGCTGGGACGTCTGGGACGTTAAGAAAATATGTTACATCTGGGACGTCAGAGACGTTAGGCACGTATGGGACATCTGGGACGTCTGGGACGTCTGAGACGTTAGGGACATACGGGACAGCTGGGACCTCTGGGACGTTAGGGACATATGGAACATCTAGGACGCCTGTTACATTAGAGACATATGGGACATATGAGACATCTGGGACGTTTGGGACGTTAGGGAAATATGGGACATCTGGGACGTTTGGGACGTCTATGACGTTAAGGACATATGGGACATTTAGGACGCCTGGGACATTAGGGACATATGGGACATTTAGGAAGCCTGGGACATTAGGGATATATGGGACATATGGGACATCTGGGACGTTTGGGACGTCTGGGACGTTAAGGACATATGGGACATTTAGGACGCCTGGGACATTAGGGACATATGGGACATCTAGGACGCCTGGGACATTAGGGATATATGGGACATATGAGACATCTGGGACGTTTGGGACGTTAAGGACATAAGGGACATCTAGGACGTTTGGGACGTCTGGGACGTTAAGGACATATGGGACATTTAGGACGCCTGGGACATTAGGGACATATGGGGCATCTAGGACGCCTGGGACATTAGGGATATATGGGACATATGGGACATCTGGGACGTCTGGGACTTTATTGACATATGGGACATCTGGGACGTCTGGGACGTTAAGGACATATAAGACATATAGGACGTCTGGGACGTCTGGGACGTTAAGGACATATGGGGCATTTAGGACGTCTGGGACGTTAGGGTCATATGGATGATCTATAACGCCTGGGACATTAGGGACATATGGGACATATGCGACATCTGGGACGTCTGGGACGTTAGGGACATACGGGACAGCTGGGACGTCTGGGATGTTAGGGACATATGGGACATTTAGGGCGTCTGGCACGTTAGGGACATATGAAACATCTAGGACGCTAGGGACATTAGGGACATGTGGGACATATGGGACATCTGAGAAGTCTGGGACGTTAACGACATAAGGGACATCTAGGACGTCTGCGACGTTAAGGACATATGGGACATTTAGGACGCCTGGGACATTAGGGACATATGGGACATATGGGACGCCTGGGACATTAGGGACATATGTGACATATGGGACATATGGGACATCTGGGACATCTGGGACGTCTGGGACGTTAGGGACATATGGGACGTCTGGGACGTTAGGGACATATGGGACGTCTGGGACGTTAGGGACATATGGGACATCTAAGACGCCTGGGACGTCTGGGACGTTGGGGACATACGGGACAGCAGGGACGTCTGGGACGTTAGGGACATATGGGACATTTAGGACGTCTGGGATGTTAAAGACATATAAAACATTTAGGACGCCTGGGACATTAGGGACATATGAGACATCAGGGACGACTGGGACATTAGGGACATATGGGACATATGGGACATCTGGGACGTCAAAGACGTTAAGGACATATGGGACATCCAGGACGTCTGGAACGTCTAAGACGTTGACATATGGGACATTTAGGTCGCCTGGGACATAAGGGACATATGGGACATCAGGGTCGGCTGGGACATTAGGGACACATGGGACATATGGGACATCTGGGACGTCTGGGACGTCTGGGACGTTAGGGACATATAGGACATCTAGAACGTCTGGGATGTTAGGGACATATGGGACATCTAGGACGTCTGGGACGTCTGGGACGTTAGGGACATACGGGACGGCTGGGACGTCTGGGACGTTAAGAAAATATGTTACATCTGGGACGTCAGAGACGTTAGGCACGTATGGGACATCTGGGACGTCTGGGACGTTACGGACATATGGGACATCTAGGACGTCTGGGACGTCTGGGACTTTAAGGACAAATGGGACATTCAGGACGCCTGGGACATTAGGGACATATGAGACATATGGGACATCTGAGACGTCTGAGACGTTAAGGACATATGGGACATCTAGTACGTCTGGGACGTTAAGGACATATAAGGCATTTAGGACGCCTGGGACATTAGGGTCATATAGGGACATATGGGACATCTGGGACGCCTGAGACATTAGGGACATATGGGACATCAGGGACGGCTGGGACATTAGGGACATATGGGGCATATGGGACATCTGGGAAGTCTGGGACGTCTGGGACGTTAGGGACATATAGGATATCTAGAACGTCTGTGACGTTAGGGACATATGGGACATCTAGGACGTCTGGGACGTTTGGGACGTTAGGGACATACGGGACAGCTGGGACGTCTGGGACGTTAAGGACATATGGGTCATTTAGGACGTCTGGGACGTTAGGGACATATGGAACATCTAGGACGCTTGGGACATTAGGGACATATGGGACATATGGGACATCTGGGACGTCAGGGACGTTAGGCACATATGGGACATCTGGGACGTCTGGGACTTTAAGGACATATGGGACCTCTAGGACGTCTGGGAAGTCTGGGACTTTAAGGACATGTGGGACATTTAGGAGGCCTGGTACATTAGGGACATATGGGACA
This sequence comes from Agriotes lineatus, assembly GCA_940337035.1. Lineage (NCBI taxonomy): Eukaryota > Metazoa > Arthropoda > Insecta > Coleoptera > Elateridae > Agriotes > Agriotes lineatus. The sequence goes on along the minus strand of CALNHX010002937.1, from coordinate 50,391 downwards.
TATGGGACATCTGAGACGTCTGAGACGTTAAGGACATATGGGACATCTAGTACGTCTGGGACGTCTGGGACGTTAAGGACATATAAGACATTTGGGTCGCCTGGGACATTAGGGATATATGGGACATATGGGACTCCTGGGACATTAGGGACATTTGGGACATATGGGACATCTGGTACGTCTGGGACGTCTGGGACGTTAGGAACATACGGGACAGCTGGGACGTCTGGGACGTTAGGGACATATGGAACATCTAGTACGCCTGGGACATTAGAGACATATGGGACATATGAGACATCTGGGACGTTTTCGACGTTAGGGACATATGGGACATCTGGGACGTTTGGGACGTTAATTACATATAGGACATCTAGGACGTTTGGGACGTCTGGGACGTTAAGGACATATGGGACATTTAGGACGCCTGGGACATTAGGGACATATGGGACATCTAGGACACTTGGGACATTAGGGACATATGGGACATATGGAACATCTAGGACGTCTGGGACGTCTGGGACGTTAGGGACATATGGAACATCTAGGACGCCTGAGACATTAGGGACATATGGGACATATGGGGCATCTGGGACGTCTGGGACGTCTGGGACGTTAGGTGCGTGTGGGACGTATGGGACATCTGGTACGTCTGGGACATTAGGCACATATAGGGCATCAGGGACGTCTGGGACGTTAAGGACGTATGAGACATCTAGGACGTCTAGGAAGTTAGGGACATATGGGACATCTGGGACGTCTGGGACGTTAGAAACATATGGGACATCTGGGACGTCTGAGACATTAGGGGCATATGGGACATATGGGACATCTGGGACGTCTGGGACGTTAGGGACATATGGGACGTCTGGGACGTCTGGGACGTTAGGGACATATGGGACATCTAGGACGCTTGGGACGTCTGGGACGTTAGGGACATACGGGACAGCAGGGACGTCTGGGACGTTAAGGACATGTGGGACATCTAGGACATCTGGCACGTCTGGGACGTTAAGGACATATGGGACATTTAGGAAGCCTGGTAGATTAGGGATATATGGGACATATGGGACATCTGAGACGCCTAGGACAAATAGGACATGTGGGACATATGGCACATCTGGGACGTCTGGGACGTTAGGGAAATATGGGGCATCTGGGACGTCTGGGACGTTAAGGACGCATGGGTCATCTAGGACGTTAGGGACATATGGGACATCTAGGACGTCTGGGACGTTAGGGCCATATGGGACATTTGGGACGTCTGGGACATTAAGGACATTAGGGACATATGGCACATTTGGGACATCTGGGACGTTAGGGACATATGGAACATCTGGGACGTCTGGGACGTTAGGGACATATGGGACATCTAAGCCGTCGTTGAAGTTAGGAACATATGGGCCATCTGGGACGTATGGCACGTTAGGGACATATAGGACATATGGGACGTCTGGGACGTTAGGGACATATAGGACATCTAGGACGTCTGGGACATTAGAGACAAATGGGACATCTAGGACGTCTGGGACGTCTGGGACGTTAAGGACATATAGGACATCTAGGACGTCTGGGACGTTAGGGACATTTACGACATCTAGGACGTCTGGGACGTTAGGGACATATGGGACATCTAGGACGTCTGGGACGTCTGGGACGTTAGGGACATACGGGACAGCTAGGACGTCTGGGACGTCTGGGACATTAGGGACATAAGGTACATCTGGGACGTCTGGGACGTTAGGGACATATAGGACATCTAGGACGTCTGGGACGTTAGGGACATATGGGGCATCTAGGACGCCTGGGACATTAGGGATATATGGGACATATGGGACATCTGGGACGTCTGGGACGTTAGGGACATATAATAATAATAATAATAATAAATGCTTTTATTAGATCGCTTTCATACAAAAAAAGATAGAACAAAAATCTGCATATAAACATATTATTATCATGCGATCTAAAAGGTACGCAATCAGGTGGAAGGCCGCAAATGGCCCACCTCTGGTCTTCCTTGCGAACCTTTGGGGATTGTAACAAAAAAAAATTAAGCGTTGCAAACTATGATTGAAAAAAAAAATTACAAGCAAAATGTTAGACAAAATATCATTGCTGATCGAGTAAATAGTTTTTCAGTTGCTTTTTGAATTTGTTTACAGTGAGTTCCCTTAACTGCAATGGGAGAGAGTTATATACCTTCGAAATGTTGTAACTGTATGATCTCTTATAAGTTGCTGTCCGGTGTTTTGGAATCGTGATTTGATTAGCTCTGCGAATATTTATTTTATGAATATTAGATCTAAAAATTATTCTTTTATATAAATATAAAGGTAATTTAGTTTTGATTATTTTATGATACAAACACATAGAATGAAACAACCGCCTGTTTTGCATATTTAGCCACCCTAACTCCTTCAATTTATGATTTACGCCATATCGTCGACTTATCCCAAAGATAAATCTTAGACAGCAATTTTGAATTCGTTGCAATTTTTTAATACAAACACTGTCCAAGCATGACCCATAAACAGTGCTACAAAAATTTGCTTTAGACAAAACTAAAGATTCGCATAACATAATTTTCAGCGACATGTTTAAATACTGTCTATTTGAGTAGAGGAGCTTTAAGTTGCAAAATGCATTTTTGACAATCTTTGCTGTCTGCTGCTTAAATCTTAATCCAAAATCGAGATCAAGTCCCAAATTTCTTGCACAGTCGACGATTGTAAGCGGTACGTTGTTAATATTAATATTAATTGCCACACCCCCAGCCAGGACTTCGGTTCTAGCTTTCGTACGGCCAAAGAGCATCATACAAGATTTACATGAATTTATATTTAAAGAATGATCTTCAGAAGCTTTAACCAATGTATTCAAATCTTGGTTGATATTTTCTATAGATTGCAATAATTGATCAGTGTTGAACGAGTAATACAGCTGGGTATCGTCTGCATACAGGTGATAATTAACAAATTTTAATTTCTTGTATAGCCTAGAAGTATATATAGTATATAACAGCGGTCCTAAAATTGAGCCTTGTGGTACTCCTTTAGTTATTACACGTTCAGTAGATTTTATACCATTTAAAGTTACTCTCTGTGTTCTGCCACTTAAGTAATTCTCAAAAAATTTCACAGCAGTTGCCCCCAGGCCAATAAATTTTAAAATACTAAGTAAAATTGCATGATTTAAGGTGTCGAAGGCCTTCGAGTAGTCCAACAGGATCAATGCAGTTAATTTATTATCATCTGTAGCACGAAAAATATCGTCTGTCACTGCCATTAATGCTGTAGAACAACTATGGCCTGGCCGAAACCCTGACTGCACCACCGGCAGAATATTATGGGCATCCAAGTGCTCACGAATTTGTATGTTAACGATTTTCTCAAGAATTTTAGACATAGCAGGTAAGATACTAATGGGCCTGAGATCGTTATAACTAGTTGGATTACTGATCTTTGGCAAAGGAAGTATTAGTGCTTTTTTCCAACATTTAGGGACTACGGAATTTTGAAGACAGTAATTAATTATATGCGTTATATATGGGGCGAGAAACGGGCAGCCGAGTTTTATAAAATCTATGTTGATTTCATCTGATCCACACGCTTTACTGCTAATTTTAGATATAACTTTTTCTACGTCTAATGTAGAAATTTTCTTGAATTGAAAATTAGCTTCAACAGCTTCATTGCTGTTTAGATAATATTGGCACAACTCATCGTTTGCGATAGAGTCTGGAACACAGCTAATAAAATGGTTATTTATTTCGTCAACATTTTGCAAGTGTGCCGGGAGCTCCGCGGTTGCTTTTCCAACTACATTGAATTTTTTTAAATTTTTCCACAAAGCTTTAGGATCAACATTACTAAATTTTTCTGCAAGAAAAGCTTTCTTTTCTGCTCTAACTGAAAATGTGACTAAATTTCTTAAATTTTTGTAGTAATTCCAATGCGCTGGTATTTTACTTTTCTTAAATCTCTTCAAAGCTTTGTCCCTTAATGACATCATAAATTTTATATTATCAGTAACCCAAGGCAAGTTCTTTTTAGTGAATTTTTTAGTTTTGTAAGGAGCGTGACAATTAAGTAGGTATACTAGGTTAGTGTTTAAAAATTCTAATTTTGAGTCTATATTATCAATTTGATATAAATGATTCCAATCGATAGCATGTAAGTGTTGGAAAAAACATTATAATCAAAATTTGTGTAGTCTCGATAAGTGCGGATGATAGGTTTCACTTTGGGAACATCAAGCAGCAAGCAACAGTAGATTAAACTATGATCTGATACATTGTGCACATGCGTGACGCCAGAAGCCAAGACAGTGTTTGCATCACTTGTGATACACAAATCTAGTAGAGTAGCTGATGTAGCAGTTATGCGGGTTGCTTCTGCAATAACTTGTTTTAGTGATAGTGAATCAAGCATACTATTAAAGGCTAAACAAGTCTTATTAAATGTTAGCAAGTCAACATTAAAATCACCAAGGCAACATAAGCACTCAGAACCAGTACTCATCTCGGCAAATGTATCCTCCATAGCAGCTAAAAAATCTCCCAAATTTGTTTTTGGAGGTCTATAAACAACTCCCACATTAACGACATTAACGCAGCTATCTCCAAGACATATCTGTATCCATAATTGCTCCAAAAATTCATAGTTGTTTGATTCGATACATTTTACAGGTAGATTACTTTTTACATAGAATGCTACACCTCCTCCCCTGGTATTTCGGTCTCTTCGTATGAATGTGTATTCCGGTATACTCACGTAATCAGAGGGAATGTCTGAAGATAGCCGCGTTTCCGTTACAGCAAATATATCTGGGTTTGAATCAGCAATTATATTTTTTAAATCATCATACTTCAATATCAACGAATTGACATTTAAATGCATAAACTTCATGCCAAAACACAAAGAAATAAATTATAAAATGCGTTTCCGGCAAATAACATTCTCAAAAGTGCCTATTTTCAAATTACAATTAAATTAAATTGTTAAACCTCAAAACCATGATATAACAACCAAACAAATACCGATACATTATTATAATTAGGAATATGAGTAAACAAATATAATTTGTAAAATAAACAAATAAATAAATTCAAGATGCAAAAACCACAAACAGAAACAGAAATCAAATAAAATAACTGCTGGATGTCACACAAAATATAATGCAATCGCCATCCATATGGCCTGTCTTATACACGTGAACAAACAGTACCTTGACACGATGATTACTGCAGTTTGACGAGTTGATCCATCGTATCAATTTTATGCAAGCGCCCATTGGATTTGATGAATACCATACCATCGCCGGTCCATACGTTGCCTTTACCATATTTTTCAGTGGCAGATCTCAGAATTGATACTCGTTGTCTTGTTAGATCTTCATGAACTGCAATTTTAGTTCCTTTCAGCAACTTTTTGCAGTTAAAAACTCTGCTACGATAAGCATAACTAGTAAATTTCACGATTATCGGTCTGCTGTTTCCAAAATTTTTTCCAATTCTGTGGCAACGATCGACATGTTCATCAGATATAGTAACATTTATCTTGCTTTTGAAAAAGTCCATTACGACAGCCATGGTATCCTCTCCGTTATTTTCAGTTAGTCCAAAGATGCGTATATTATTGCGTCTGGAGTACTGCTCTAAGCGATCGCAATTATTAGCTTGTTGAATAATATCCTCCTTGAGTTTAGTCACTTCTTCTTTTAATGTCACAATGTCTTGCTTAAGATTAGATAGTACATCTTTTAGTTGTTCCATTATCACTTTCGATACACTCGCGGCAATCGCGTTGACAAAGTTTTTATCTTGAGCTAACAGCGAAGTAGTTTCTTGTACGGATTTTTGTACAACGTCCTTTATATCGGCCATTTGTTCACGTGTGAAACCCATGTTAACTTTTTGAAATTTTCACTTTTATACACAATTATACCAATTTGTATAGCCGGAAAACGTAAAATACGTCTACTCGCTGCGACGCATATATAGCGAAAGTATCAATGCTAATGATCAATGTTTCTCCCAAACACACTTTTTGTTGCTATTTATGCTAAAAACGCATGACCTAACCTAGAAAAATCAAATGGCATTTGACACGTTACATAAAACCAAGTTTGTTCGTACCAAATCGAAAATCGCGAGTCGCTATATTGGCAGTATGGTAGAAGGTCCTACTGGCTAATGTCCTACATTTAAAAGATGATGATTAGCTCAATATTATGAAAACTTGTTGTTTAGTGACAGGGTGTTTTTGTTAATGTTTTCAAATCAACAGTGAATGTAAACCAACTGGATCTCCTTGTGCATTGTTTAAAGTCAGTTTCAGCCCGAGACAAGACTACAGGGGGAAACCAGATACCTGTTTTGGCATATAGTGATTTTTCATAATCCGGGAACTAAGGTATTAAGAGAAACTCATGTTTATCGAGCTAGATAAGGGATAAAAAGGGCAAACAATTATAAAAAATTTAACGAGTATAAAACGTCTTTTGTTTGACGACCTCATTATGTTTTTTTTTTGCTCAGCACAACATTTATAGCGTGCTTGTTTGAGTGTTGAAGTTATATGTCCGCTCAGACCATTCACATTCGTTTAGTGTAGGTTTAGAAAATTGGTATCGATCATTTGTGTGTATTTTTCATGGTTTCAATAGGTGTGCACTTCTTCATACTTCTCTTCAATATTAATTTAGATCTTTCCCTTATCAGGTTTATCATAACTTTTGCTCTGACAAATCTGTGGTAGCTACCCACTGAGAATGTATTTATTACATTGATGTCTCGAGTGATATCTCTTCGGTCTCTGACTATAAAGTTCAATTCGATTTGTCTATATCCATTTTCTGTTCGCATATTTCTTGAAGAAATTGTTCATAATATAGAGGTAGTAATGCAACGAAAATGAAAGCAACCTGTTCCTTTGTTATTTCTTTGACCAAGTCGGGGCAGCCCCATTCCTGTTGTTTCCTTAGTTTGTTTGACGTCATTTCTGAAATGTTCTTTAGAATGATCTATGACTTATTCTACATCTTCATAAAACATTCCAACTTCTTCGTCTCGATGGAAATAAGTTGGTGCAAATATTTGAACTAGTTTGATGTTACATTTAGCTTTAATTTAACTGCTACGTAATTTATTATCGGACTTAATTTATCTATTTTCGAAATGTTCCTCGCGATTCTCTTGTTGATCAAAAATCTAACACTACTCACTGATGTCTCTTAGTCTCCAATATAATGAAATACATTCACAGACTTGAGTGTTAGTTGACTTCCGTTTCTTCTTCTGATCTCGCAAATTTCTACAATATCCATCTTAATCTGTTGGAGTTCTTTCTATAATTGTAATATTTTCTCGTCAGGTGACATGGTTTATGGTAATCGGATTTTACCTTTGATTCTTAGCACCCTACGATCTGCCTTTGTCCGATTGCTACCATAATCGGGGACAGTTGAACTGCTAGGCACTAATGGTCTGACTCATACAGGATAGTGGTGAATAAACTTACAACGCTGGCAAATGGGAGTTGATACTTAATTTAGGATACAGAAGGGGTAAATTAAGGTGAGTAACCATAAGGCTGGGGTCATGGTGTTTCCCATCTGGACAGGATTTGCATGAAGTAAATTTATCCTCTACCGGTATCTTAGAGTAGTAGCCACGATCCGGTATTAGCGTACGGTAAACACGAAAACGACACCTGACAAATCAAACAGCACAAAGAGATATAGAACAGTTTATCATTGGTTTTACACTGAGAGACCTGGACCGTAAAAGAGACAAAGAACCAGAAGAGGAGCTACTGACGCTGTAGAAGGAATTGTAAACCTAATATGGAAGTTGGCAGGATATATGACGAGAAAGTGGGATAAAAGATGGGCAAAGCGAATCCTAGAATGACGTCCACTATCAGACGCATAGCTTAACCGAGGAATATCACAAGATGGAGGAATGACAACGCATTGAAACAAACTTGACCCAAGAAATACAACACCGAGAAGGATGGAGGAACTTGAGGCAGTGGATGTTGCAAGATAGGTTTCTAATACAGTTGGAACTGCATAGTTTTTCCATTGTTTTTTAAAGTGATACCAGCTGAATATTTTCTGAAAGATACAATTTCTACAATTACTTCTAATGCATGACAGAATTAAAGTTGTGAATGTGCTATAGTACTGGGAATTCCTACCGAGTAAAATAATATCAACAGTTACGGTTGTTAAATTCCTGAAATCATGTAGTTCTAACGTGATTTTTTCTGAAAGATCATCTCAAAGAGATCTTAAGCTATTAATAGGTTATGCCTATGGCTGAAAAATAATAGAAACGTTTTGTAAAATAACCAGTGTTTCATAAGGATAGTGTATGTTTCTGTAAACTATATCAACTTGAAGATTATTCTCTTTGCCATTGGAAATGTCGCATATTTTGTCTTCAGATACTGTACTGAAGTACATGACAAATATCGCTTTTAAAATAAAGTTCCCACTCTTAGAAAGCAACGGGTTCAAAAAAGTTATTTTAAAGGATATAGTTGGCTTTATGTATAAAATAATGTGTAAAACAAATACTCTCTAGTTACTTTACATAGTTAATTATAGCTTTAAGCATAAGGTGAGAAAACTTTTCATTCAAATTCAAGGAATTTTTTTCAAGGTATCAGGACGATTATTTTCCAAATGATTATATCCAGAAGATCTGAAACAAGCTTAGTTTTTAAAATGTTTGAACCTCATTTGAAAATTAGAGATATCTGGGCTATAAAATCTCATTTAGCTGCATCTCAGCTTCTGTACAGGAAATTCGAACATTCCACTCCTTACCCGTTTTTATTGCCGAGGACCGGCTCCGGTCCAGCTTTATGGATGATTAAAGTGCATGGTCTTGTTATCTCAGCGTTTTTGTAACGATATGTTAAAGTTTAGTGTTACCCTGTTATTTATGTTGTCATCGGGCCCGCATTGTGATGAATCGAAGGCCTTATTAGCCGGAAACGCCTTGGTGGGCACGAAGTGTCATGTTTGCCGCAGGCTGGTGACCATCCGCATTAACCTGATTTGCCTTTCGACGCGGTTTACCTATAAACGCTTCACGTGGGCGTCTCGCATCCCGATTTTATCGCAGCATCCGTGAGAAATCGGGAGATTCCGATCGGACGGACCCCGTGGGCTGAGAATTTTCTAATTAGAAACTGACCTGTCTACAAACAACTGCCTGAAGAAGCAATAAGTAAATAGGATCTGGTATTTTAGTGAAGCTGGAGGCGAGGGCACCTCTTGGGGATTATTATAAAAATTTCTCGCTAATAACAGTTAGGTCAGGCAGTCTACGTTCTGTAGGCAATTTTTCAGTATATTGACTTTGACAGATAACTCCAAGAGTGTAACTGTCATAATCATTGGTTCTTGTTGGCATTCAATCCTACCTTTTAACATTTCTAGCAATTCTGAAAGCGCCCGTAGTACGGTTTTTTGTGATTTGGTTCGTCAATAACATGATAATTACTGTAATAATTAAATTAGAATAAGGAAACTTGACAATGGTTGTAGTTTATGTCGACAAAATTACGAATTTTAGATCTTTTGTAATGTCCTTAAGGCAATTATAGGCAAGTGCAATCGAAGAGATTAACTGCTAATAGGTTTTTTTACGACGGTGGGGAAAATTGCAATTTTCTGTACTCATATATCAATGGTCTATCCTGTGGAGAATTATTTTTTCTTAAAAAACATTTGTTGCAGAATTTGAAACCATTGTTGGAAAAATAGTATGTATCACACGTGCGGAAAGGCCATTGGAAAACTTACCTGAATGGAACGCTAGTTAGCACGTGTATTCCATTTCTCACATGCGTTTTCCAATAGTAGCCTCTTTGTAATATTGGACACCTAAACATAAGGGTTGGCAAAACTAAAACAATTGCATCCGCAAAAGGTTGGCTTCATTAAAGAACTTTCAACACATACAAGGACAACAAGATGGTATATGTTTGTTTGTTTGTAATGGACAAGGTCTAGACATGCAGATTACCAGGTACCTTAGGCACCGACTGCTTTTGTCATATGGTCAAAGTCCTACTTAGAATTTTGCCGAGACTAAGGAGTTCCAACCCTAGCAAGGGATCTTTTACATGCTATACATTGTAGTAACATGGGATCCACGGCTTTACGTCACTTCCGAAAGATGACATTCTGTAGAGGTTTTCATCCGCGTTTTTTTATTTTTGAAAACCTAACCGGGATCGGGGATCGAACTCTCGACCCTTAGATAAGTAGCCAGACTGCTTAACCACTGAGCTACGAAGCTCGGAAAAATGGTGTAATAGGATATTAATTGACATGATAATAGGTCAGATCATTTTTGATGGTCGTTTAGATACGTTAACCAAATGGAAAAAGACACGACACATTTCGCAAATAAAACAGGAGGAAGAATAGAAGACTAGTGATGATGTTATCGAAAAATGAAGCAACATACAAACGCTGTAAAAAAATTGCGGCTATGGAAGAAAACATTTGAACACCAGAAATAGAAGCAGCAATTAAGAATAAATAAAAATCTTATAGAAATTACATATCCAACTCAACAGAGAAGAATATAATATGCTATATGCAGAACATTCTCGGGTGACACAGCGAGAAAATCCCAGGAAGAATTCTGAGAACGACACAAACGTAGCATGGCACCCAAGAAACTAACGTTGAGTAATATCGAAGAACAGATCGGATAACACCTTATGAAGATTAAGGCACGGACATTGTTGAAGAAAACTCAAAAGGCTTAAGTGGTTTGCTTTTGCAGGAGTTAACTCTAAAAGTTGCAACAAATCGTAGAGCAGTTATTTAAAGTGTGGTGCAATATTCCTGCACCTAAGCTTTCTCCACCTTTACAGCCTTTTCTGGGTCCCTGTAAACTGGTAAAAAGGGCTAAAGTCATATCTCTATTTAAGAAAGGAGACAAGGAAATCTATAATAACTACCCTTTGAATAAGTATATTCGACGCTATTTACAAAATTAGTGTCAACATATTTAACACACGATTGGATTTAGGCTTCAAGCTTCAGAAAATGGCGGTCAACAACAGATAAGCTTTTCATCGTGAAGTACTAATAGAAAAATTTGGAGAGTTTAACAGGCAAACGCAGTTTCCTTCCTCCATTTTCCTTTTCCTGGTGACATTTATTCTGATCTAAGCCAATATTCGTGCTTTATTAACCTTATTAAGTTAGCCCTACGTGCTATTTCTTAGCGTACGCTGAGCAACTCAAGTGCTGGACGAATTTAAAAAGGATATCTAAGATGTTACCTTCATTTGTGGAAGTTTGGCGTTTGGTATCGACATACAATTGAGCTCTGATAATGAGCCTGTTTAATCCATATATCAATAGGGTTAGAAAATCACATTTTGAGCGGAGTTAATGGGAGATATAGACAGGGTGTGTCGATAATTCAACACCTCGGAGAATATAGTTGCAAAGACATTATTACACCTAAATTTCTCGTCTTTACTGTCTGATTATTTGGAACTGAGGAGAAAGTACGTTGAGCCGATAACAGTCAGAAAGTTCTTTTTTCAAGTCTTCATTCTTTATTTCTATTTTTATCAGTCCTCTTGGATTTGCGTGTTGCGTACGTCAACATCCTCCACTACAGTAACTTTGAGAGATCGAGGACACATCAATTGTTTTGATCGACATTGGAGGCTACAAATAGGTTACACTATCCATGTTGAGATTCTTTCTATGTTGAAATCGTTTGGTTTATGCCAGATTTATTGATTCATAATGTTTCATGTGTATTTACTACGTACACTGCGCAGCGTGATCACGTCGCGACTTTGCTATTGAAATTGCTTCCAAATATTTACTTTTAAATGTCCTAAATTCAAGATTACATATACAGATATAAGAGTACAAGGAACTGCCTCTTTGCATTGTATAGCTACAATAATACCAGTGCTATTTTTTCAATCTCCGAATCGGTAAAAATATAAAATAAAACTGAAAATTATAAATATTTAATGTTGTATAGAAAATGTGGGTGCAGCTTTCGGCTACCTTTCTACATACTCGCCGTTTCGATGAGAGTACATGTACCGTTGTACAAGTTTGGTACAAGCCTGTATGCTCTTCTCATAGGAGGTTGCCGCCTGGTCTACTGTTCACATTGATTTTTAACTTTTTTAAACTAACTGCACCATTCTCACACATAGCCCTCGCCCATAAAATGTATATCTTTACAATAAATTTCGACTGCATGATGCCATTCAGGATTGAGACTTCAGCCAGAAGAAAGGGAATTAATGCCTACGGCTCGCTGTTCAGAATTGGCAGACGCAGTACGCCGTACGCTTTCTTCTGGCTAAAAATATAGACTCTGAAGGACAAAATGCAGTCAAAATTGATCGTTAGACGAGTACAGTTTCTGAGCGACGGCTGTTTGCGAGAACGATGCAGAAAGTTTAAAAAAAGAGGCTGAAACCAAGGTGAGCAGTTGGCTGAGTGGCCAGGAGGCAACCTTCTTTATGGAGGGCATATAAAAACTTGTGCCACGGTATAATAAGTGCCTTAATCGTAATGGGAATTAGGTAGAGATGTGATTTTCTCTACAATAAATATTTCATATTCAACACCTTAAAAAATTAAATTTTGTTTATTTTTGCGTTAACTTTGAAATAGATTATTGGTCAGGCTTTGCACTTGATGAAAATAGAACCCAACATATACAGGATAATTTAGCAAAAGAGCTAAAACGTTTCAACAATAAGTTAGTTCTCTTAAATGGAACAGCGCGTTGCACTCGTACCAGTGGTGCTGCGTGGCTCACTGTAACATATCGATGCGGTTACATTCTGATACGCAGGTGATGTACAATCGAATCCCACCGCCGGTAATTTTTGAGTTTCGTTTTATTCTATCAATATTATTGAGCTCGTAACGATATTTTTAACCCTATTTTTCTTTGACTTTTCAAATTGTTTAGTCACTTGCGTGGGACATTCGGAGTAAAACAATTAAAAAAACGACGAGCTTTTGGCCCGCTTTTCAATTGGTTGTATTTTCAAATTGATTTAATTTGAATTACCGAGCGTTTCCTTTTATTGTTTCAGTATTATTAGGAACGTTAAGATATTTTTATCCCTAGTTGCTTTTGATTTTTCTTATTTAGTGTCGCAACTTCCACTTCTTTTATTTACAAAAGATAAAAGTAATGAATTGCATATAGCTCAGATTTTATCATTGGCGAAAATGAGACCTAACAGATGCAGAATAAACATCAGAAATGGGACAGAATAATATTAGTCCATTAATATTAGCAAAATTAGAAAAAATAATTATAAAGTTTTGCCGTTTGGAGATTATACGCACCAATGGAAGAGCTTTGAAAAACAAAAGAGTTCCCAAGTTCCAAGTGGTTGCTATTTGGATGTTTAATATTGTAACTTTACTTTTAGATTGCTTTCAGCGTTTACAACTTGAACGTTTTTACAATTTTTTGTCAATATCATGCTTTCACTTAAAACGTCACATTATCCCCACTTTTGAAATTTTCTTTTCTGAAAATTGAGGAGGTTCTCAGCTAAGATACAAAAATACTAAAGTTTTATAGAAAACGGGATATTGTTCAAAATACTGGTTCAAATTTCAATATCTTCAATCTTTATTTTCTTAATTTTTTTAAACGGAATGCCCTATATTTTATTGCTGAAATAAATAGAGCCTTAAATTTCCTTTATTTTGACCTCAGCATGTTATACTTTATTTCAAAGAGTGTTTAAGAAATTAAGCTTTTAATACAAAATGTACTATTTGGCGCATGGTTTATAATATTGCTGGTAAAAACCGATGTGACGTTTAACTGTCTTTCGGTTAAACACGGTTTTTTATAAATGGAAAACCGGTCAGTCGGTTAACTGAAAACGTGAATATAACTGGTCTGTAAACCTGTCTAAGAACTAGTTTCTAAATCGGTTTACAAATCATTTGGAAGACCTGTTTATAAACCGGTTAAAAATCGATTTATAAACCGCTCTTACAGCTAAATTCGTTATACTTTTAAAATGTGGAAGCTATACAATCGCATTTTTACCATTAGGAACATCGTTTTAAATTAATTAATAATATTTCGATCTTTAAATCGACCTATAAATAGGTTTTACACCAGTTTATAAACAGGTTTTCAAAACGCTTCGTTAATCGGTTTACAAACCGGTTCTTAAAACAGTTTTATAAACTGGTTCTTAAAGAGGTTTACAAGTCGATTCTTAAACAGGTTTACAAACCGGTTCGTGGACCGGTTTAAAGTTAGGTGTTCGGTTTATGAAAAAGCCGCGGGTAAACGAAAACCGGTTAACCGTCAAATCGGTTTTTTACCAACAGTATTCTAAACTATGCGCCAACTAGTACACATTTATCATGTTTTTTTATTGAAAGATTAATTTCTCAAACACTCTTTGAAATAAAGTGTAACATGTTGGGGTCAAAGTGGAGTAGATTTAAGGCTCTATTCATCCCTGTAATAAAATAGGCACCGGGGCGTGCGCTAACTAGCCGTAGTACCCGTGCAATCGGTCGAGAGTAAACTCTCTACCACACATTTGTGCACTACGTCTCACCATTTCTGCCGTACCGTGCTCACCTCATCTAGAACGCCCTAACCCACTGCTGCTTAACTATACGCCTTTGTAATATGCAAGCTTCCGCAATTGTGGGATAGGGCGGTCTCCGGGAGTTCTAAGGGATGACTACCACTGTGTAACCGGGCCGACACCTCTAACGACAGACGTGACGCATCCCGGAACGTGGACTAGATCCGCTTCTGGACCTGTCTTTCAATCGACTGCCCGACTTGTCTCGGTTACTGGTACATCTGGCTATATGTGACCCACACCTCAAATGGAGGCCCCGCGTTTAACCCTCGTCCGATCTCTTTCTGCTCTACAAGCTGGAATAAATCCGACATGAAAGGCAAGAGTACGGTCTTGAAAGCACTGGACTGTGTAAACTCCCGTCTGTGCTCTTCTGCATACGGGGCTTTCCTTGATGAAGCGCTCTTGTGAATCAGACGACTAACTGTCGCGAGCGGACTCGCTACCACACCCTTATTTACTGCCATGCATTTCTGTAGTTGCAACATTTCTGCCTGTAACATCTTCACGACGGTTGCGCAGGAATACGCTAACGTAATACGCAAGCCCCCGCAGTTGTGGGGCAGTCATCGGTTAGCTTGTCCGACACCTCAAACCACAGCCTGACGCATCTCGGGGCTAGAACCAGATTCGGTCCTGGCCCTGCTCCTTAGTCGACTGCCCGACTCGTCTCGGATACTGATACAGACTACCGGGCTGACACCCCTACGGACAGCTCTAAAACTCTCTCTCGCTTCGGATACTAGACCAGGATTGCTCCTGGTACGACACCTCCAACGGCGGCCCTGTGTTTGCCTCTTCGATCCGTCTCTTTCTGTTTAAGAAGCTGGAATAGCTTCGACACGGGAACAAAGAGAGAAAATACTAGGATGTGTAAGCGTCCGTCTGTGCTCCCCTGGGTCGCTCTTGTGCTGCCTGCATACAGAGCTTCCCTTGGTGTGTGGGTAGGGGACACACATCTTGGAGACTCATAACGAGGACAGCTCGTTCCTTAAAACGTTTGATTTTTAATCATTTTAATTGTGCGGGGTGGGAAAATACCCAATACACAAAATTTTTTCGGAGATTATATCCAAAAGCTTTGCCTGCTACCAAAAAATTATTTATTTGCGCATAATCGGCTATTTATACTACTGATTACAATCAAAGACGGTACTTGTGAAGAAAGAACGGAAAGGTTTTGCGAACATCGTCGACACTGAGAGGTGGAATAAGGAAGTGAAGAAGTACTCTTTCACATGTATGGGTTCGATCTTATTACTGGAAAGGTCCTCAGAGAAGTCTCTGAAAAATGCATAAAAGCTATCACCTACATCTTCAATGCAGCTATAAGATTGGAACATTTCCCAATTCAGTGGAAAGTGGCTCAGATAATAATGCTGCCTAAACCGGGGAAAAATCCAACGCAATTGGAATCATATAGGCCAATAAGCTTGTTGCCCCTTTTATCTAAAATTCTTGAAAAACTCTTGTTGAAACGATTGCAACCAATTATAGACCATACAAACTTAATCCCCAACCACCAGTTCATATTCCGTAAAATGCACAGAACAACCGAGCAAGTGCACCGAATCAGTAAACACATAAGGCAAGGCTTAGACACCAAGAAATACTGCTCAGCGGTGTTTCTGGACATACGGCAAGCATTTGATAAAGTATGGCACAAAGGGCTATGCTACAAAATGAAAGTACTCCTACCACATCAATATTACGTCATACTAAAATCTTTCCTCACCGACAGACAGTATTATATAAAATATCATGATGCATTCTCAAATTTGTTCCCAATATCATCCGGTGTTCCACAAGGTAGCGTGTCGGGACCAACACTCTATCAGATCTACACAGCGGATCTACCAGTCTCCGAAACAACACTCACTGCCACTTTCGCAGACGACACTGCTGTCTTGGCATCACATACAAACCCTCTCTCTGCCACACAAAACCCACAAGATCATCTATACGACATCGAAAATTGGCTAAAAATGGAAAATTCAAGTAAACACCGGAAAATCAGTACATGTCACATTTACCTTGAGACGAGGAAACTGTCCTCCTGTCACGCTCAATGGCCAGCAAATACCCCAAGCGGACGAGGCAAAATATCTTGGTCTTCACTTGGATAAGAGAATGACATGGAAGAAGCACATATTCAGCAAGCGAAAACAACTAGGACTGAAATTTAGAACAATGTAGTAGATGTTGGGTAGACAATCACGAATGTCACTAGAAAGCAAACTGCTTTTATACAAAACCATGATAAAACCGATCTGGACTAATGTAATAAAACGATGCTAAAACCACTATCAAGGGCTGTCCCATATTATTTTGGTCTTGCATAGTACATACGTACATACAATTACAGAATTTATATATCTAAGTCGTTTAGTTAACTTTATGCAAGGGATTTAACAAACTTGGTGCGGTGATTCCTTAGGTCACAGTTACAAAAACAGTTTCCATGAATGTCAGTACGAAAACAACTTCGTTACGTAGTTAGAGCACCGCCGTGTGTGTAATTAAACATCCTCTGGATATTTACATATGTTTTTACTTTGGATATTCATTTTATCTCTCATAATATTCTACTTTCCTTGAATCAATTTGCAGTTGAGATGACTTTAAACGTGAGACACTTTTTATTAGAAATTTTTTCTTTTAACGTAGATTATTTTTGTTTAATAAAATATATTCTCCAGCGCCAGTCACTACATGGAGGCCAAAATACAAAAAGTAATCCTCCATTCGAAGCCTTTCAGTGTTCACCCGCCCGCCCCTCTAAAGCCACCTGGATTGTCTTGCTGCCTTTGCCGTTTTTGTGTTGGCCATAATGTTCGCGACAAGCTTTTATAGAATTTCCATCTACATTCCGATCATACGCCGTCATCGCGAGGGCTGATACGAGAGCTCACTTATACGAAAGGGGAAATTGAAGACTTTGTAGTAAGACTTCTTTGCCTCGCCTGAAAATGACAAACCCGCGCTGCACTTCGCCGCCCTGCGAGAACTTGGGGGCACCCACGCCGAAATTTAAAATTGTTTTCTCGTGCCGCTTCGGAAGCCTCATTTTAAAGTGAAATAATACTATTAAATACTATTAAGAATAAGCTATTGTTGTTATTAGTCAAGTGTAAAAATTGGAGTAAGATACACAACCATCAATTAAACTTCGTTGTAACACAGCATTTAAAACACCACAATTATACTAAAAAAACACTAGAAGCAATGTATAACTAATAATATAAACATTATTGAACTCTGAACAACCCAAAGTCCAATTAATACCGTTCTATGGGCGTGATGTGGCTTTTTATGCTAATAATTACGACTTGCAGTATTTGCCTTTAAATGGTAAGATATATCTCTTTTTTACGCATAAGGATTTTCATTAAACAATAAAATCGATTTCAAATAGTCTGGTAGAAGGTATTTTATACATGTACATGTCCCAAATTGGACAATTTTGATTTTTACTTATGGTAAATAAAAATAAAAGTTTATGTCACAGCTTCCCCGCCATTTGTTTTACAAAAACACTAAGTATGAAATTCGATTCCTTTTAAAAAAGTGCCGTAAGATTGTTTTTGCAGAAACACAAAATATTCACAAATCAGCAAGTTACGGCGGTGAGTCGAAAATGCAACAAATTGAAAATCACCCTGTAGCTTTTAAAGAGATCAAGATATCGATGTGCGGTTTTCGCCATTCATTTTTACACAAAAAACGAGCCCGTAACATGTAAGTTAGTTTTTTACTATCTCCTCTAGAAATGAATGTTTCCTATCAAAAGCCTCCAATTTGGGACACACCGTACAATGAACTGTCATTTTAATCTCTGTCAATTCTTACTATGACTATACCCATTTTTGTTTTACACTTGCAGACTTTCAAAGATTTAGAAGAATACCTTATATTTATTTCTGAAGGGATCGATACATTACTCCTACACAAGAACAATATACTAAGGACACGCAACTCCCGTTTCGAAGCGGACCGCTAAAAGCTGACAAGTAAGGCGGCCGTGGTGTACAATTATTCATTCACAAAACTCGTGAACTGTCAACGTCAAACATTTGCTGAGTGTAGCTGGAAATTCGGACCATGTTTTAACAACTAATAACACACTTGAAATACACTCCATTGGATTAACAACCTTAAACTGACTTTTAACCGCGATTACAGGTTAATTTAGCTCGCTTCCCAACTCTCGAACGGCAGTACACGTAAGGTCACTATATCAATATGGTACCGCCATTAGTGATTTTTTATATCTATCCTTGTCGCACAATTTTCTCCAACTGGGGATAAAAACACATAACCTAATAGATTCCTCACTTTACAAGTGCCATTACACCAAAAAGAAAATCCCCAAAAACTAGTGTCCTCCCTATTGCACTTGGGAAATTTGTATTTGTTATCCTTATCTCACAATTTTCTCACATTCTCAAGCGAGGAATGGAATGGCGTTACCTTATTGATATAGTGACCTTAAGTACACGCTGTCGACAGCGCCGTGACGGCTATCCCCGACATAAGGGCCGGTTTTATATAAAGCCGACATAGGAAGTTCCATCTCCTTAGTATAGTCTTCTTGCTCCTACATAAAATGACTAGAAGTTTCAGAAAAAAATGAGGAATGGTACTTAGCCCACAAATTACGTGGGCTATTGAAATGAAGCCAAAGGATTGTTTTTTTATCATATCTCATGATAATTGTAATCATCAATCACTTTTTCATCTATTAAATCGTGAATAATATTTATAGGAATAGTTATAAACCAAAATTTTTTAGCCTGTCTTAAACATATAAATATTTTGACTTTTTAAATTTCTTTTGGAAGTAAAACAAACAGTGGGTGTTTCAAAGTAGCACAGCAAAAATATAAGGGCGTTATTCTGCAGCAAAAATAGGGAATAAATCCCATTCATTTGAAAGATATTTGGGCGTTGAAAAAATAATAAGCATGTCTTCCAAAATAGCTTATTTCCGGTTTTTCTTCGATTAATTTGCAAAAAAACAAATGATTAAAATTTGTAGTAACTGCTCGAAGTGCCCACCTTTCTCTGTGTTGCCCATAATAATACTCTACAGTTGTAAGTAAACAAACAGATAATGAAAACCAAACACCAACCTAATAAATCTAAACGTTTTGCAATCTTTAATTTTTTGATCAAGGATATCTTGTTCTTCTTCTTCTTTTAGATCTTCGATCTGTTATTTCCAATCTATTCATCTTTGATATGAATTATTTTATTACATATGTTTATTAATGTTTTCCTACTTTTTGCTGCAGAATAACGCCTTTATATTTATTCTGTGGAATTTTGAAACATCCTGTATAATAGAGGTGCAATATAACTAAAAGGTCGTTGTCCAATAGTTTTTTCTGCCTTTTCTATTTGTATTTCGGTATGGTTATTGTATCTCGCATGATAATTATGGTTTATGTCTTTTAAGCGGTTCCTTGTGTTCGGCTGCAAGCAAAATACTGCACGGGAAATTTGTATACACAAAAATATAATAATAATTGATATCGCCTTACTACGTCACAACATTGCGGTCCAGGAATTGTGTCGTGGTGTAGCATAGTTCTCTAGCTATCCACATTATCTAGTACAAATCTGTATATGCATTATTACCCCACAATATATCAGTTACGCCAACAATATCCAAGAGTATCGGAAAACTGGATTCGTCGTTCGTTGAAATGTAGGGTCAGAATTTCGAACACCTAATGTGAATGTTTTTGTTATGGTAAATTGTTTTTGCTGTGTGTTTTCTGTATAATTTTTAAATTAAACCACCTTTAGTGCAAATTATCTGTTGTTTGTAGAAATATGTTTTTACGGAAACGAAAACGCAATATTTCTTCTAATTTTTCTTCATTAATACCAGCGGTATTCACTAACTGGGCATTCATTTACAAGAACTTTAAACCGCTGTTATTTTTATGTTATTGGGTTTTCGTCAGAAGTTTATTGTATCCTCCGTACGTTATGAAACACCTTGTATAACTAAAATAATAACTCGGTCCCTTCTTTTTGAGCTATTTACGAAGAGCTTTTGAAACATCAAAGAAGTACCTTTTAGTATTTACAATATTTATCCTGTAAAAATTGTACATTAAAGGAATACACAGGCAAACAATCATAACAAAAAATTAGGGATATTTAAGCCTGCGTTGCCACACGCTAGCTTGTAAGGTTAACTTTAAATGCTATATTTACACGATTAGATTCTAGAACATAATTGATACTAGAGTTTCATAAAATCGATTTTAAAAAAATTACATGCAACGTATCACCGTAGCAATTACAAAAATACGAATCCTTTGAATTTTTACGAAAACTTAATAAATGTTCTACTGGAAATTACTATAACCGTACTTCTTAAATCTTTTAATATTTTGCTATCTTTCAGAGATGTATATATTTCCGTCTTCAAAATCATTATTGATTTTTGTACAAGCATACAAG
This sequence comes from Agriotes lineatus, assembly GCA_940337035.1. Lineage (NCBI taxonomy): Eukaryota > Metazoa > Arthropoda > Insecta > Coleoptera > Elateridae > Agriotes > Agriotes lineatus. The sequence continues at coordinate 29,254 of CALNHX010002937.1, read as the reverse complement.
TGTTTCATTCCGCAGACGACAACCGCTCTTGGCACATAGTGTAAACCTTATTGCTAGAGAAAAATGCATGCAGATTGCAGCAGATCTCACTAAGTTTGGTCATAACGCTGAAGCTGTGCAATCTGCTGCTTTACAAGCTAACATACGATATAAAGTACGTGCTTCTTTTAAGGATATCCTGAAATACGCGCTTGGCAGCATCAAAAAGGCGGCCGTTCTGCATAGCGCGGGGGCTCAAGAAATTCGAAATCTGGCGGAATAGGCGCTTTGTTGGTACACCTGAGCTTCTGCCTCAGGTGTCGTTTTAAGTTCGAAGAATAAACAAGGTAGGCACAACCTCAACAAACCTACAGTTCCGGCTTGTAAATTCGGTGTTATTGTGTTTGCGCGAAACAATGCTCCGGAAATTTCTTTAGAGGGGTTTCGCATTTATGAGGTTTAAAAGGAGCAGCGATTTTACATTTTGTTGCTGTTCGTTTTACGAATACGAGTTTTTTGCCGTAACAAACTGACTTTATATTTTCAAAACGGAGTGCAGTAAAATTAAATATATCTTGTTTTAGGTTTCTATTTGCATGCAAGCATTAGATATCAGTTGGTAATTTACTAGTGCTATAGAACACTGGCGAGTAACTACTCCAATTACTGTATTTTAATAACTCCCCAAGAACATGTACTATTAAAAATAAGAATTTCCAATACGAACGTAATGTCCCTTAGCTCTGGGTCCGTACAAACTAATGCAAGGACACCAAAGGCAGCGAGCAAATAGGCGAGAGAAGTTCGAGTGCTCGAAGTGGGAGATACTTTGTTTGATGAGCACTACCTGGCCTGCATCAGTAAAAAGTTGTTGGAAGTGATTACTGGAATTTAACGAGTTGGTTCAGGCAGTCGATTGTGCTGGTAGTCTGAATCGTTTAACAAATGAGACTCCATCTGCCAGGTAATGCGAGTGGGTTGAAACGATTTGCCGCGGGCCCAATTAAGATAACATCGCGTGCTTGCATTGTGAGCTGTTGAGATGCCTGGCTCTTCCCTGTCTTCGCCTTCCTTTCCACTGAACTTGACCAACGTTTCAGCTCCTTGCTGTGTCTTATTTATGTATGTATGTGCATATTTGCCCCTCGCACGTCCTCGAGGTTCATCAGGGGAAGTAGAACATTTGTTTACCTCTAATGCCTCAATTATATGTAGATAAAGCTCGTCGTGCGTTGCTTTTGGAAGCTTCGTGTTGTGACATCTTTCTGTACTCTTGCGCTTTTGATATAATTCTTAATTAGCAGGTTGTTGTAATAGGAAAAGCAATGTGTACACAACATTTGTCATTCGTCAATAGCATAAGCCCGTAACTGTTCCTTCAAGTATGTAGAGTTCAATAGGTAGCTACGATCCCGTTTAAAGAAATAATACAAGCAAGTTAAAATGGACAATAACAGCCAACATAATGTGTAGAGAATAAAATCCTTCAACGCCCTTCTGGTAACCTGGTGTAAGCTCAAGGTTAAATAAATTCGCGTTAATGTAATTTAGGGAAACTAATGCATTCTATTTTTATGTATTAATAAAACATACCTGGCGATTTATGCAAAAGCGATTCGTGGAAGGCAAATATGAACTTTTCGTGCGCTTATAAATCGTGAGATTTTCTGGGCAGATATCGCCAGCGGTTATTAGGCTTATTTATTGGAACAGTTTACTTCTTTTCCTCGTTTTGTTGTATTATTTGCACGATACTGATCTGTATAACTTCCAAGTTCTGGGTTGGAAACCATAGATTATACTAGTAGCCTTTAAAGCTTGCTGTGATTTGATATTTTCGATTTATGTCAACAATGAGTGATAATTATCACAAGTTGAGTTGTACGTATCTCCTAAAAAATATGTAAAGAATAATTATTTGCTACATTATTTTAATGATAAAATTTAGATTAAAAAAATTATCAATTGCTATTTTTAACCATTTTCCATGACACCATCAAACAATTGCATTATTTCGTGCAAGCGCTGGAAGTTTATAGTTTAATTTAGTTTTCAGTTTATGTGTTTTTATTAGCGTATAAGCTGACGTTTCTTCTTTGATGCTGTATTAGCTCCACAAGGTTTATAAAATATAGGCTCTTCCATTCCGATATGAGTTTGTCACCTCACTGGTACTTCTGGAATTGTCTTTTTAAGAACGATGGTTGTAATTCTTTTGTTCAACATGCACACTATTTATTAAGCATAGAATGAATTTTTGTCAGAACCTGATGAACCGCTTGCATTAACTGGGGGTGGACTGCTATGTGAACGCTCTGGCATTAGTCTCAAAGAAGATGGCTACTTTGTTGACCCAGAAAAACACCTAAAATCCTGAATCAGAAGTATCAGAACAGGCGGCCGCGGTAACGAACTAATGACTTTCGAATGCTAAACAGATGCGATACTACGAACCTGCGAACCCTTCATCTTCCAAAAACAGGAAGTTTATAATGAATTAGAGAACGGATGAGGGATGGAAAATACTGTTCTGGCACTTGTCTCAGAGAAGGTAATCTGTTGACCCTGAAAATATAGCTAAAAACCTGCAGCAGAGCAGGCGGCTGGGGTAATCGAACCTATGACCTTTCGCATGCTAAATAAAGACGTTAGTGCGAACCTTAAGGTGGGTACCGACTTGTGTCAGATCATCGCATCGTATCGTGATCGCGTATCAAGATCCGTTAAGTGTGTACGGAGGGACGTATCGCATTTGCGTATCATATCTTCGTGTCAAGCTGATACGCAGATATGACACGACATTTATCCACCAAGAGTCTGTATTTCAGAGAAACATCGAAGAAATGATACGTGATCTGGATACTGGAGGTGTGGACGCCAAAACCCAAACAATCCCGAATTGCATGTCTCGATATGATGAACAAGCTTAATCATTAGTGCTACTATAATAAAGCAAAGACTACGGTGGCTGGGACACAAGATCAGATGGTAAGAGACGAGACACGAGAATACCCAAAAAGGTCCTGATAAAGGAACCTGATGACAGAAATACTAGGGATAGACCATCAAAAACTTAACTGCAAAACGTAAAAGAAGATTTAATCCTCCTGGGCATAGCCGAAAATTGGGAGACAAGAGCTAGGAATAGAAAGGAGTGGAGAAAGATCGTAACCATGGGTCTGCAATGCCTCTTAAGCTGACATTACAGTGAAGAAAAATGTAACTGGCAGCAGTCAACTGTACCGATAACGACATTATTCTCTCGGGCGACGACTTGAAACGAAAAGATACGGATGTACTACAGTGGAAAAATAAAACGCTCATGTTACGGATACGAGTAAAAGGGGGTTGACAACAAGCCTTCGGTCTATCTGCGTATTAACGTATCGGCTAAAGGTGATCATGATTCGATACGATGATACGACACAAGTCTGAACCCACCTTTCCATCATCTAAGAACAATAAGGAAGCGTGAAAATGTACTGTTCTGGCTTTGCCTCAGGGAAGGTTATCTGTTGACTCTGAAAAGACACCTAAAAGCCTGAATCAAAGCGTGCGGCTGGAGGAATCAAACCCACGATCTTCTAAATACGAACCAAACATTTTACTGCCAACCCTTCTTTACAGAAGTTTGGAACGAGTTAAAAAAAGGAGAAGTGGGGAAGTAAGGCACATGCCTCTGTTGACCCCGGAAAGGCATCTAGAAACGGGAATCAGAGCAGACGGCCATGGGAATCGAACCCGCGACCTGCCGAATGCTCACCAGATATGTTACTGCAAACCTGCAAAGCCTTTACCATCCGCGAACAGGAATTCCGTAATAAGTTAGAAAAATAAGGAATAGAGAAGTACTGCTCTAACATTTGTCTCATAGAAGGTACTCCATTGAACCAGGAAAACACCTAAAAACCTGAATCAGAGCAGGCGTCCGCGAACGCTAAACAGATACGTTAGTGCGAACCTGAGAACTCTTCATCATCTAACAGCAGGAAATTTGGGACGGGTTAGGCAAGGTAGTGGTAGCGAAGTACTGCTCTGGCACTTGCCTCAGAGAAAGTAATCTATTGATCTTAAAAAGGCACCTAAAAACCTATAGCAGGAAAGGCGGTTGTGGGAACCGAACCCATGACCTCCAAAATGTTAAACAGGAACGTTAGTGACAATCTGCAAACCCTTCATCATCCAAGAATTTTATATTGAAAGAAAAAGAAGAGATGGAGAAATACTACTCTAACATTTGCCTCGAAGAAGGCATTCTGTTGACTCACGAAAACACATAAAAACTTAAATTAGAGTAGGTGGTTGCGGGAGTCAAACCTACGACCCCCGAATGCTAACCAGACTTGCCAACCTGGAAATCCTTTAGTATCCAAGGACGGGAACCTTAAAATGAGGTAATGAAAGGAGGAACGAAGAAGTTCAACTTTGGAATTTGCCTCGAAGAAGGTATTTTATGACACGGGAACGATTGATAACCAGGCACGTTTTTAGGGATCTGTGTATTGTTGAACAATATAGGTAGTTTCAAATGAGTAAAAGAAATGAGAAATACTACTTTGGAATTGGCCTCTGGGTTGGTACTCTGTAACCTGAATTAGTGTAGGTGTTCGCGGAACTCTTTATCATCCAAGAGCAGGAACTTTATAGTAAGATAGAGAAGGAACGAATGGAAAATCATACCTCTAAAATTTTTCCCAGAGTAGATTTCTGTTGGCCCAGAAAAACACCTATAATCTTGAAATAGAGCAGGCACCGGCGGGAATGAACTCAATAACTTCCTGAATAATAATCAGACACTTTTCTACGAACCCTTCTTCATCCAAGAATAGGAACTTCAAAACGAGTTAAAGAAAGAAGTGGTAGAGAAGTACTCATTTGGCATTTACCTCATAGAAGGTATCCTCTTGACCCAGGAAACCACATAAAATCCTAAATCAAAGTCGGCGACCGCAGCAATTGAACACATGGCCTCACCAGACACGTTACTATGTACCTGCAAACTCTTCATCATCTAACAACAGGAATTTGAAAATGAGTTAGAGAAAAAAGGATTGAGAAATACTTCTCTTGCATTTTTCTCAGGGAAGGTACTCAATTAACCCAAGAAAACACCTAAAACCTTGAATCAGAGTAGGCCGCGAAAAAAATCCAACCCATGACCAACCGTATGCGTTACTGCGAACCTACAAAGCTTTGTACGTTCGATATTTTCTGTTTCTGTATACGCAGGGAGATCATCGACTTTTTGTCCTGGAAGCATACTGGTATCGATAGAAATGATAGAGCAGGTGGAAGAAGATGGCAGCTGCCCATACCTGACGATCTTTTAAAAAAGATACCAGAAAGATACGGAAGCCCACAGGGAAGTAGAGCTAGTGAAAGGCCTATAATTACCTGAAAACGGTAGGTACTGAAAGATATCAATGACACAGACACATCCTCTATTACGTAGTTTGGGTGAATTTCGGTTCTACGGCGCATAGTTTGAATTTCGCGCGTCACCCTGCTGCGTATTGAGATGTTTTTGTATATTCGTGAAGCCATAAAATGGCCATTTTGTCGGCAGGCTTTTGGAAAGTTATGCTGTAAAATATTGGGCTATCCCTTGATGTATTTGCGGATTAATGCATCTCTGGTCGGCTTTTGAAGAGTAATTTCTCTTACACCAATGGGCGAACCATTTTGGTAGTGTGGCTTATCCGTGGGCTAAGTTCTTTGAGCTTCCTTTTGTGCCGCCTGTTTAGACAATTTGTAGTATCTGGGGCGTTCATTTTAGTTGTTAGTGTGGGGCCTGAATTCATCGAGCACATGGCGTTTTTGACCTAAAATTAAAGCAGTCGTGTTTCGAACCCCATCTGCTTGAATGTGGGATTTCCTGCAGTACTGGCATATCTGCAGTATGTGAGTGTCGAGCTCTCTTACTTGGATGCCAGATTTTCTGCAGTAATTGACCTTGACCTGGTCTTCTTCAATTTGTCGCGCTGTAGCGCTTGACTACTAGCAGCCATCGGTGCCATTGGAGCTCAACGAAGGAGCGGAAGTAAAGTTGTGTGTTTATTATTATTGTAATACTATTTTAATTTTGAACTAGTGTACAGTGCTGTTGTGCACGCGGGTAAAGTTCGCCAGACTTTCCCGATAGTTTCTGTGCCTATTTAGTACTCTCGTAACTTGCTTTTGCTGCACTGTGATGCCAGAAGGTTTCACCTGGGCTTCTTCAGAATCCCGTAAGTTTTATGTTTGCTATCGAACACTTGCCGTCAATTGTAGTTTGCTTAACGATCTCAATGGCTACTCTTCAGGGCCAATTGGAAAGGTTAAACTTATTCAGCTAATGCTTTTACACTAGGAGGCTATTGTTAGTCACTTTTAACTTGTTTATTGGTTCTAATTAATGTAGTCTTTCTGTATTTATACATTTTAGGATATTATAAATGTAAATGTAGATAGTATTATTATTCGAGTTTATATGTTTTGAGGTGCAGCTAATATTTATGTATATTTATGAATAATCATGTGTCCATTGTGCTGGCTTTGTATACAATTTACTATCTGTAATCATTATACTGTGCTACGATTACATCGTTTTGTTTATGTTATTTCTATCCAGTTTTGTGTACTTTCTTTCAGAGTAGTCTGTTTTTGAGACTAGTTATTAGGTTTACGAATTCTCTGTGCTAGCTATATACACTTGTCGTAATTAAAGATTTGTTGAAGCCCTTAATTTGTATGCAAATTAACTTCAGTATTTTATGTTGAATCCAGTCGTCTTTACTGAGTTAGCCGGCCGGCAATTGTATTCATATAGTCGCTCGATTTTATAGTTATTAAGGTACCAAGGGCATTATGAGTAAAATAAGAGCCCAAGATTGTTAGTGTACTAACCGAGGGTTTGGCCCGAGGTGTGTACAACAATCGCGGGCTCTTAGCTCATAATGCCCGTGGTGCTTTCAAGGTTTTTGTCCTACCAATTTTCTTACCTAATTCATATTCATATTCAATTCATATAATTACTATGATATAGTATTTAAGATTGATCTAGTTAGCTGATCTAAGTTAGATTTGTGACATTAGCTGAGCTGTCATTAATTTTCATTGTGACAGTGGTGCATAATAAAGTTGTATCCATGGAAACAAATACTGTTAATTTTTCATAATAACCCTAGTGTTCTTATGAAGAAAATAATTGCCCTGGAGCTTTATTTTGTATCTAAGATACCTTAAAATAGTGTCATTAATTTCAATTAATGTACTGGTAGGACATAAAAAGAATATAACCTACTAATAAAAAAATGGTAACACCTTGTCTTCAACAGAATCAGACAGAAACCATGATATATTATGCAGCCATACTGACATGGAGGCAAAATAATTCTTTTTAGTACGTTGCTCATAATGTTGATTATCTGCTCTAGCGTCTTCTACTAGCTTTAAAATAAATAACATTCTTGTTATTTATCTAATAAGAGCATATTATTGTATACATAGAACTTAGATCTATGCTTGAACTTAACGTTACAGGACGGTCATGGAGTAACCACCGTTATCCAAGGATAATTAGATGGATCTTCTGGAAATACATAAATAAATGATCATCCTCGTACATGCACTTTGAACTTCTAACACGTTCCATTGTTTATGTGATTGTTTTAAATTGTTTGTTTAGGGAGTATATTCTTGTAGAATCGTTATTTCTTTTTGCGATTGGGTTGATGTGCAGATCACTCCTGTTTTACTATGAATGGTTTCCGCCTAATTTTTCTTTGTTACAGACAAAATTGTGATTGTGATTCTGCTGAAGGTTAGCATGATATGAATGCAAGTTTAGAGTGCTTCCCTCCTCTCACCCGATACACTAAACCAACAATCGCTGTAAAGTAATTGTAGGTAAGAAAGGAGTAATATTCTTTCCAAAAAAGTTCTCTATCTCTTGTTTCTACTTCACGTACGTGTATATAATTGGCGTTGCCCTTGTATAAACTGATAATACTATAGTTGTAGTATAACAATGAAAATTAAATAAAAAATATATGAACAAATTACATGTTGTATCCATAAATTATAACAATATCTAAACTGGACTTGCAGCGAAACAAAATTAATAACTGTAACCCATAACTCCTTTTAAATTTTATCCCTTTAGGGGTGAAATTTTTGTGAAAACACATATTACCCCTTTAGCTCTCTTGGGGGTGGAATTTCGGAAAATCCTTTGTGGCATTTACGTAACCAAACGAACTTTTCTGCCAAATCTGATATCAGATATTACGGATTTGAGTTGCTAAGTATGTGCTTTAGCTTTTATATAGTTATAAATACAGCGTGTCAATTAAAGAACGAAACGATTTCCGTAAGTTATAAAATTATATAAATGTGATCGCCAGTAGCGGCACGTAACAGCTCTAAGCGATAATTGAGTCCTTGCTAATATTTTTCAAGCATATCTCCAGTAATGTTGTTTCTTTCGCCCAACATTTTTGCTCTATGTTCTTCCAAAGTTATGATGTAAAATTTTATCTATAGAAGACCTCAGTAGATTTAACTATCGAGATGCTTTCCGTATGGGATTTCTTGGATTACGTAAAAACGCACGCATGACGTATAATTTCTCGACGATTCGTGTTATAAACTGTAATGCAAAGGAGCCACGAAGCAAAGTAGTTCCTCTGCGAACTGCCGCAAATATGTTAGTAAAAGGCTCAGGTCAAAGTTTTGTCAGGTGCAACTGCAAGAGATTTTTTACTGACAATAAATGTTTCTGTAAATAGCAAAAAGTCAAATGAAATTCTATACATAGTTATAATAGCATATTATGTAATCATATATTTGTTCACTGACGTCGAAAATAAATAATACATAGTTACAGCATTATGTAATCATATATATTTTACCAAATAAACAACTTCAAACCAGTACGGTTTTATTCCCTATTGTGAATTTTATGAGATTGCAATACAATTTCATTAAATCATGTAGTGGATATTGTTAATTTGCCCACAACGCGTTGTGAGTAGTACGCTCCGCTCAGTGGCCGAAACAATGTGAATAAATTTACCCACAGTTTGTTCTGAGCGCATTGCGAAGTCCACAATACCTTGTGGGTATAAATTTCGGTCTTTTCCCGAATTCACCAGTTGAGTATGACATATATGCAGGGTGTCCCTAAAATAATGGGACACCGATTAGTCATAGATTCCTTACGTCATAATAAATCGATTAAACCTGATATACCTTAGTACAAAGTCCCTTCAGTAAGAAGTTATAGGGTCTTGAAGTTTAATTTTTAATTTTTAATTTTTTTTCCACAAATATAGAGATATCGTATATTGGTATACGTACTTACTATTATATACTGCAGTAATAGAAAATTTTTCATAAATTAGACTTGACTGTAAGAGGCACTTTAGCTATCTTTCAAAATTTGTTTAGCTCTAACTTCGTTATCTGTAACTTTTTTTGAAATTTTAGGTTATTATCTGAAAGAGAATTAAAAAGCACAATAATAATGTACTCTTAGTTCTTAAGCCTAAAAGCAACTGTTTACCTTAAAACGCCCATCAAAGGTTTTTGGTTGTCATTAAGACGTGCAATTATCAAGTAGCCATGATCACCAAAACAATGGTCATGCAGTAAAAAACAATGATAAATCAATTAGTGACATTAGTGACATCAGAATTTGTTCTTTTATGTTTAAGGAAATGCCGCTACATAACGAATTCTCCAATGCTGATACGACCAAGGTCATTAATTGATTTGTTGTTGTTGTTTACTACATTACAATCATTACCCATTGTTTTTGTGATCATGGCTATTTGATAATTGCACATCTTAATGACAACCAAAAACCGTTGATGGGCATATTAAGGTAAACGGTTGCTTTTAGGCATAAGAACTAAGAGTACATTATTTTTGTGCTTTTTAATTCTCTTTCAGATAATAAGTTAAAATTGAAAAAAAATGTTACAGATAACGAAGTTAGAGCAAAAAAAGTTTGGAAATATAGGTAAAGTGCCCCTTACAGTCAAGAATAGTTTAAGCAATACATAATAGTAAGTAAGTATACCAAAATTCAAATCGATATCTCTACATCTGTGGAAATTAACAAAAAAATAAAAAATTAAAAATTCAACTCTAAGGCCCTGTAATTTCTTACTGAAGGGACTTTGTACTAAAGTATATTAGGTTTAATCGATTTATTATGCCGTAAGGAATCTACGACTAATCGGTGTTTCTCAAAAAACCCCTTTTTTGACAATAATTTGTGCTTATCTAAAAACCTATTTAGCCCCTATCATATATACCGAGTGATTTTTATTTATTTAGATAATGGCGTTTTTCGAAATTGTCAAAATCCAAAAAGTGTTATTTTTCGAAAACTAAATAAGATTTCAATGAGATTTTTTAGAGAGTGTTAGTTTTTGTTAACTGAACAATTGCAAGGCTATAAAACACTTATTTTTCTTTAACCTTAGCTAAAATTTTATTTTTCAAATTTTTATATATTTTTTTAAATTTCCCATACCAAGACTTAATTTAATTTTTTTTTATCCAGTTTATATGCGCTAAAAAACTCCCCATTTAGACAACTGTAAACAATATTTAAAAAATTTATGTAACAGTAATTTATTAACAGGGCCATTTAAATCTATATTAATTATCAATGAAAAATATTTCCTTACATTAAAAACGTAAAAATTATGCACACATATTATTTTTCGGTAAATAATAAAAAATCTAAGGGAGTAATTAACATCGTGTATTTCTTTTCAATTATAAATTTGTAGTCTTCACCCAAAAAATATTAATTTTAAAATAAGTCTTGGTATGAGAAATTTTGAAAAATATTTCAAAAATTAAATAATTTAATTTTAGCTAAAGTTAGAAAAATTGGTGTGTTCTGACTTTGAGATTGAAATACATTTGCTATCAACTTAAATATCGTGGTATTATTTTTAACAATTTGAAATTGGAAACACTTTGAACAACGCTTGTTTAACCACTGTGATCGATACAATACTGGATATTTTAACTAATGGGAACCAATTTCAAATATGGCCATTCAACCTCACAATTTCGCAAAACAAATTCGCTATTATTCGACAATTGTCTGTCATTAAGTATTTAAAGCGTTGCCTAGGTGATAGAAATAGCAGTAACTAAATAAGCGTCATAAACAAAAAATACTGAGAAGACGAGTCTGTCTGAAGTGCACAAAAAACCGACACCACTTGGAAATTACTGAATTCAATTTTTTAGGATAAAATTTCTTGACCCCTCTGTTGCTTTTCCAATGGAAACTAGAGCTTAACTCGAACCCCCAGCAAGTCCTACGATTCCGGGGCCCCTCTTTCTTTATTGGCCTGCAGATAAAAGCCGCTGTTGCCTTGCAGAACGATTCGTGTTGCTCGGCCATTTCTAAAACGCTCCAAATTTAGCCGTTGTTTCACACCTAGGGCTGCAACTGCTTCACACGAAGGTCTCTGCTTACCTCTAGCTCACAGGGCTCCAATTACAGTGCTCGAACCTCGTATACAATCTATAGAAACTAGATAGCACTTGATGCACAAACACTTTTTTAAACCTCTGCAGAGGTGCTACGAATTTACGCAACCTACTACAGCGTACTCAAAGGATATAAAATTAATTTGAAACACACTGAATTGGGGAGAGGTGTTTATTCACGTGTTAGTAATTATTTATTGGGGAAGCCAAAATTAACACAATTTTGCAGCTTGGCTTTCTTTCCCCAATCGTTTGTCTTCAATCTTATAATGTTTTATATTATTTCCAAGCCTGCTCTGATTACAGTTTGTAGTTAAAATCAAGGCTAACACTATTTTGAATAGCGTTTTACAAATTATTATCAAGGCCGATGCTATAAATATTATAAAATATTATTTGATATGCTTAAAATATTATTAATTGCTATTATAATCATAAAGGCTTAAAATATGTTCATAGTAATATATAATATACAGAGATATTGTAGGCTATGATCGTAATTGTACCAATGTTCAAGTGGTCTCCATTGTTATTTCACATGCGATAACCTAAGGAATAACTGTAGGTAATTTCTCTATTATATAAATATTATACAACTCTTTATATTGCTTTAAGTGGATCATGTTAGTCGAGAAGACTTTCAGGACTCCTCCGTCTTGAAATAGTTTTATTTCTCATCGCACTTCTCGATAATTCTACCAGCATTACGTGGTTAGTGGATGGTTCAGTAATTCTAGTTATTATTCGATTTATAACAATGCGCAATGATTACACCTTTGAGAAATACTAGTTGCTGCTTGTGTGCTGACAACTTACAGATTTATATGTCATGTACAAGTATTTGATTGCGAATGTGCCTGCTTTAAACGACTGCTTTTCAGACCTCGCAAAGAAGCTTAACTTGCATGCGGCGAGTACCGAACACAGCTGGAATTACATTCGCTGTCTCCTGAATTATTACTGTGCATACACGCGCCTGTAAATTAGTTTTATGTTCCCTGGAATAAAGCTGCAATTAATTCCCAATCAATAGCATAACCCTCTCGGGGGCAATGGCGACGATTGGCGACATCAAAACATTGTCAGCAAACCCCGCCGATTTCCCGGACATTACGCCCCAATTTCTACTTTCATTTTGTTTCAGGTGCCCCATTTGCGCGCTGCCGGCGGACGCAAGCTTCTCGCTTCCTGCTGTAAGTTGATATTTTATTCATTTCCTTATTTTGCCGGTAATGCGGACTTCATGAGCGCCTTTCGGCTTAGATGTATTTCATGCGATTGAATTCCGTCGCATGCGATCGCGACGCTTTCGTTATCTTACGCAAATCTAGCAAATCACGTGTTTTAGGGCTCTCTCCGGCTCTCAGCGGAGTATCCTATGCTATACATGTATGATACGGATCGGTAAGTTCAGCAAAAAATTGGAAATAAGGAATTAGGCCAGCGGTCCAGATGATAACATAAAAAACTGTTGTGCCATTTCGATTTTTCGGCGCACTAAATCGTTATAAATCCTTTAGTGATTTTAGCTTTCAAGTAATTTATTTTCAGTAGTCTATGCCATAGGTAATGTTTTGCGTGTGATATTCAAGCCGTTTTCTTAAGAAAAAACTATGTTTATTCGTAATAAGATGGTGACCTATAGAAAATTTTAAAGAAGCAAGAGTTAAATATTGAAAAATTGTAACTAACTATTAATTACGCCAAATATCAAGAGTTAACAGATTAGCACACTATTTCAATCACATCCCCTTTTAGAATTTAAATGGTACTTTATCATAAATCCACCTGTATATTTAGAAACTAAGATTCAATCAAAGATAGTATCCCTCTGTAGTAATTACTAAGGTACAGATTTTGGGCAAATTCATATTTTAACATTATTCTATTATTGAGTGCCTTTGAATCTATATATACCGGGTGGTTGGTCATACCTCTGAACATAGGCAATTTACATGGCTTATCACGGTTATGCATATTCCTGCTCACATTTTTATGGAAAGAATCTGGTGTAATACACGCACACAACTTCCTTTTACAGTGATCTTATAATTAACCAACAATTTTATTTTTAATTTTTAAGCATTTGTCAAAAATTTTCAAAAATTATAAATTCTGCAAAAACGGTACAAAATAGAGCGTTAGTTGAAGAGACAAATTTTCTCTAGAATTTTAAGCTGAATTCAAAAATATAATAATATACCGGGTGTTCTATTTAACATAGGAGTTAATAAAAAAATAGAAAAAAAACAAAAGAAACCCATTTTAGAAATATTTAACTGGAAAATAACTTATCTCACATCAATGCACATTTAAAATGTAATAAAAATGTGAAGTTTGAAAAAAATTGTTAGAGCCGTTTTTGAAAAAATCTAAAAAAACTGAAAAATTACAAGAGGAAACACCTACTTCCGGTTATGCGATTTTCTTCAAAAGCTTGCTGTCGCATCTACATAGTACACAAAACGTATATATGAAGTTTCAACACCGTACTTCTTTTCGTTTTTGAGATATTCTGTTCACAGGCAGACAGACAGACACACAGACACACAGACAGACAGACACACAGACAGACCAATGAAAAAAATATGTTTTTTGGGTTCAGGGGACTCTAAAACGTGAAGATCTGTTGAAAACTCAATTTCGAATTTTTGGGGTGAATCCAATACTTCCTTTATTGTAAAAGGAAGTAAAAAATCTGGTGTGATACACGCGCACAACTTCCTTTTACAGTGATCTTATAATTACCCAAAAATTTGATTTTAAATTTTTAAGCATTTGTCAAAAATAAAAAAAATACAAATTTTACAAAAACGGTACAAAATAGAGTGTTAGTTCAAGAGACAAATTTTCTCTAGAATTTTAAGCTGAATTCAAAAATGTAATAATATACCGGGTTTTCTATTTAAAATAGGACTTAATAAAAAAAATAGAAAAAAACAAAAGAAACCCATTTTAAAAGTATTCAACTGGAAAAATCACCTATCTCACATCAATACACATTAAAAATGTAAAGTTTAAAAAAGTCGTTAGAGCCGTTTTTGAATAAATCGAAAAAAACTGAAAAATCACAAGAGTAAACACCTACTTCCGGTTATGCGATTTTCTTCCAAAGCTTGCTATCGCATCTACATAGTACACAAAACTTATATATGAAGTTTCAACGCCATACCTTTTTCCGTTTTTGAGATATTCTGTTCACAGACAGACACACAGACAGACAGACACACAGCCAGACAGACAGACCAATGAAAAAAAAGAGTTTTTTGGGATCAGGGGACTCTAAAACGTGAAGAGCTGTTGAAAACTCAATTTCGAATTTTTGGGGTGAAGCCAATACTTCCTTTATTGTAAAAAGAAGTAAAATGGTAGTGGTACTAAATTAAAGAGAATAATTTACCCCGTCCTTTAGTATTAAAAACGTATTAGATAATGTTAAGTGTGCATAAAAATATTAATTTTAAAGTTTAGATATTTCCCTCACTTATATTTGGGAATATCTAAATTTTAAAATTGATCTAATGCTGCCAAAAGAACACAAATTGCTTGTTTCTTGCATTCCTATTTGTAATTATGACACAATCTACTGGGTCAATAATTAGCACTAGGGAGCTTATCGGTTGATACGTTTCCCTAGGGAGCTTATCAGGTAATCAGTTCGGGATTGGTCGATTTTCAAAAAATGCATGGTTCTCATTGGATGATATGTCATGTGACAGTTGTGTATAATAATCAGTTTAATTAGGTGAATTACAAATAAAATGGCGCACGAAGGGGCCCTACTTCTTCTCACATAATATGTCCTGCCTTAGCACATCACTAACTTCCTTTAAATTCGTTGAAAAATGCACGTAAGCAAGAGTAATTAGCTTTCAAATCTGCAACTACACGGTATTATATAAAAGGTGTTCTATAAAAAAATACATACAGATTGCCCATAAATAATAACAAGAATACCACTGTTTGCTTTGAATCTATTAACTGTCATCACTTTGTTACCACAAAGGCATTGTATTACCAATTACATCCCGACATCACATTACCAGGTAGTTATTATTATTTATAACCGATTCTTCTGTATTTTTTATTTTAACATTGTCTAGTTACATCCTCATTGTGTTTTTTTAACATATAAAAGTGAATAATAACTTATATCATCAACTTAAGGAATTTAGTGACAAAGTTCTGTGCACACGTTACCCTAAAAGTCATAATACTACTGTTTTCTAATTATCATACAACATCATGGCAGTCGTTAGTGGGGTTAGAAGTCCTTCCAGTCTCTAAATATAATTCGTGCTACAGTAGATAAGGAATCGATTTTTTTTCATGTATCAACTATGCTAGTCCCAATCTTTGAAAAATGCAATTCGTACCTCGCTCCCCTTGTATTTTCGTCTTTGGAACTGACATTCGTGATATTTACAAAAAATATGGACAATAAACGTACCACTTATTACATTACACTTGAAATTACGGAAACTGGCTGAAAAATAAACAGACATATATTTTTATGCCATAGTGGGCACATAGCTTTGCTTTACAATAAATTCTAAAGCAGATGCAATAATTGAATCGCTAGTTACAAAAAACGTGTAGGTTTTACATTGTGAAAGATTGATTGTAAGTTAAATAAACAAAACTAGATTTTAATATTATGTTTATCTACTCCAGTGGGATAAGTAACTCATTACGTCACTCATTTGACACTATTTCTGTTAGGTAATGAAGCTCATTACACCACTCAGTTATGTAATGGCTTTATTACCTAATTGAGTGATGTAATGGCTTCATTACTTAACTGAAATAGTGTCATATAAATTACAGAATGACATTTGCCTACTAAAACATTTTTGAAAATGACAGATCTGACGTTTATGTTAATGCACCTTGTTAGCTTTTTTTTTACTTACCTTTAGGTCGGCGTTCTATATTTTTAACTCAACAATTGATCGCCATAAAAGTGTACTTGAGGCCCGTCTCTAGCAACAGTGAAGACGTGGCGAATTCTTTAATTAAGATGTTAAAAAGGGAGCGCCAACAAGTTTAACTCAGGCACACTGATATAGGTCAAGAAACTTATAACTTTACTTTATATTTAACAATACAATTATTGAACTCAATGAAAATGAAAGAGAGCAATACCTTTAGCTAGCTTTATTATTTCTCACACGTTGTATTCCTTGATTTGACAGTTATTCAATTATGTACTACTATTTGCACGGAGTACCCCAATTAATTTAAATCAATACGTTTAATGAGTACACACTGTTCTTAAGTGCGAAAGATCATCAGATTCTAGTTAAATCACTTATCTGTTTGTTGTTATACTTGTAGCCGCTTAATAACTCCAATGACTCCTAACAAATGTCAGCTTGTCAGTCTTCCAATCGCCGCGCCGGCTGTCACCTGATGCACGTAGACTCCAAAACTGCTTGATGATTTTCAGCAGACTACTTCCCGTAGGTTTTAAGCCTAGTAATTGTTGCTATAATATCGAATTTCAAGATAGAATGAGGTAGATACCAGATAAATTATACGTACCCTGATAACAGGCAATAAACTATGCAAACTTTTTTCGTGGTTCTTATATCGTTTCTATGCTCGAATCTACATTCGTCGGAAAATGACACTTCCCATAATATCCTACCAGGACGGTCGGTCAGTATTATTCACTACTATAACCAAAACCACGAGAAATTGCGAGATTATCACGTTTTTTCCACGAAACCTTTTGCACGTTAAAATGCTGTCACTCGTTTTTCAAAAACAAAGTCCGGTATTTATTTTCTACCCTCTAGTAGCAACCATTGTCACTGTGATATTAATTTTATATGAGCTTTCACCGCGTTATTCCCACTTGATCTTTTATTCCCTATTTATATACCGTAAACTACTAGTATTAGTGCCATATGCTTTTAGCACGTAACAATTTTTCTCAATTTTAGGCAGCTGTAGATAAAATTTTGCACAATACATGTGTGATAATGCATTATTAATATACTTGTGTGCTTACATAACTCGTGCTAATTATAATTTACGAAACTTGTTAAATCAAAAAAATTAATTTATTCAAGTTACGGAGTTACAAAATGCAGTTTACAATGTGTCTACTAGATGCTAACTGACATAAGAACTGCCTAAGTACAGTGTGCACATGCTTATATAACATCTATTATCACTAAATATTCTAAGAAGCTTGAAGCTGGGGCTGGGAACTACTTCGTAAGCATTTACCCAACATATCACTTAACATAATCTGCTACGCACTTGTTTGTAACTTACACACACGTATATTAATGATGCTCTTATCCCACTTGTATAGTAAATAACTATTATTTATGCAACACCTTCTAGCTATAAAGCCATAATTAGATCGATTGTAGACCTCTAAAGTAGCCCATAATCAACTAGTAAGGTAAGAACCATAACTTACTAGTTAGATAAAAACCATAACTCTCTCACTATTGTATTATTGGTGGCACTGTTAGGCTATGTGAAATTCGAGATTAGCAGTTTGTTTTGCGTCAGTCTATGTCGAATAACAAATCAAACCTACTCTGCTAACCTTGAATTTGACACGAAGTGACAGTGCCATCAACAATACACTTCAGTACTGCCAAAGGGATAATACGAATCACAGACGACTCTAATTATAGATTTATTTGATCTGTCGGTACTTCAGCTAACTAAAATAAACATGAAACTATTAAATGTGGACTGACCTATTACATCAACAAATGTGAATGAAATTTTTGACGTAATAAGTGATTTTTTAACAATATTGTAAATAAAACGGCACCAGTAAAAATTAAACACAGTGAAAATTCTTCAGTTCCATGGTTCGACGTAGAGGTTTTAAGAGCGACGAAATTGAGAGACATAGCCTACATTAAATTTTAGTGATTATAAACTGCTTCTCAACAATGCTGTAAGGTTATTAAAAACTAAATGAAAGGTGTATTTTTATAATAAAATTGATAGGTATAGATTAAATTCTAAAAAAAGGTGGAAATCCTTAAAAGAGCTTATTAAACCGAAATGTGGTAACAATATAAATAATTCTATAGTGTTCTCCCACAAAGATGGTGATAAAGCAATACAATCTGACTATGATAAAGGACTGTCTTTTAATAAATACTTCGTCGATAGTGTAAGTGATATTATAGCAAGCGTAAAACCAAAAATACAACCCCACTATTTTATAGGTAACAATATCCAAACTGGTGTACTCCAATCAATAACATGTTAGATATGCTCCAACGGTTAAATATATACAATAGTTTTCAATTCAGCACATTAATATTTATCTTCAAAATAGTGAAAAATTTAGTTCCAACATACTTGAAAGACTTTATAATACTTATTAGCGACATTCATACCCATCAGACAAGAAACGAAACTAACATATATTGAGATGGTATGAGGCCCACGACTTGGTTCTGTTTGCAGTGCAAGATAATTGACCGATTCAATAAGCACAGAGTTGGGATGTTTTATCTAATTGCAAATTTTAAAACTAAAGTAAAACAGTAAATGCATTGATAATGAGATGCGAAAAAGATTAAATTAGTTGGAGAAAGGTACGCAAAGGCAAAACAAATTTCAAAGGGTTCAAAGTTCAAAATTTCGCCTGCTTTCTTTTGCCCTTTCTTTTTTGTTCCTTCTTTAATTTACTTATGTATTTATTTTCGTTAGCTGTCTAATCGTTTTGATGAATTCCTTCATATTTTCAAATTTGTGCTTATTTTATAAAAAATTTTGGCTTATTTTGTTTCCTTGCTGTAAAGCTACTTGTTATATCCATCTTCACCTCCAGGTTATTTTGTATGATGTTTTCTGCTTTTTTTACTGTTTGTTACTTTTTTCGCTTCGTTTAGCTATCCTCTAATTATAATATAGTTTCTCCGTTTTGAGTTTTTCTACTGTAACTTTCCCAATTCTGCCTCGTGGTTCGGCTTGTTTTTTCACACTGAATTACTCTTTTTGCAGTTCTCCTCTCGCCTCTAGTGTCTTTTGTTTGTCCGACATTTTTACTTCTTGTTGTTCTTCCTCTGTTCTTCGTTTGATCTCTATTTGGGTATATCCTTTCCTTGCGCGTATTAGTAGTTCCTTGCCGTCTTGTGAAGGCTCAGTTCTAGAGATGGAAGCGTGATTATTGTACTTTTATAGCTATTGGCGTCCCTTGCATTTAGTTCTCTTATCTTCTGACCTTAACTTCACACTATCTTTCTTACGTTTATACTCTTAAACAAGTTTTTGATAGACAAACTTCAATTTCCAAATTTCTTCAACACTATGCTTTGCTTTTATCAGAATGACTGTGGCACACTGTGCCCCGAAGAACTGTAACCTAAAAATTATAATTCATTGCAACTGTAAAACTTTTAATATTTAGTTTAATAAATTGTGCAACACGTTAACAGAACTGATTCTTAAGGTTTGTAGAGTGTTAATTGATACCCGAGCATGCATTAGCGATTCTTTCTGCAATGATTTCGCAAGCTTTCTACCAAGAGACTCGTTCAATTGTAAATAAAATTGTATGCTATTTATGCATTTGAGGTTGCCGATGTACCAACAGCATAAGCTGAACGAAAGCAATGCAAATAGACAAATCCAAGTTTTGCAATTCAAATCGTGCTTCGTTCCCAGTTTATTGGTGTTGCTTTTTCCAGAGGCGCTTCTATTAAGCTCTCCGATAATGCCGGTACCACAGAGACCTAAACGAAATTCGTGTTTTTCGACGTTTCTTTATTTATGAAATGCTAATCTGTAGCGGATTGGATTTACGACACAAATGAAAATGTAATTAGAATGTTAAATTTCAAACTTGGTACTTTACACAATAATTTTCCGATGTTCAAACGTTTAGCTTCTATGTCTCAATCTTCCAGTACAATTGTGAAGGCAAAATTTTATGCTGCGCATGTAACAATGGAGAAGCTATCAATTACTGTACAAGATAAAGATAATATATGAAGCTAGCATCAGTTTTAGTTTGAGACTAAAACTTATGTTTTGCAAGATCAATATTTATAATCATAACGATTGCTCAGAATTTGCCCCAAACTGATGAAATTGTGCTGCCATATGTGGCGTATCTGCTGGCATTTCACAAATATAATTTGTTTTTAAGTATTCCCAAATCGATATTGATTTGCACAGGACTCATTAATCAAATAGCCGAGGCTAATAACCTTTGGAAGCATGTACTGGGAGAACTCGCACTTGCTGCAGCTGTACGTTCGACTATTTATTAAATGGCTTTAAATTAAATTTCCTCTAACTGTTGCAGGTTGCAGTGCAATGCTTTTATTAAGCTCTTGCAGTTTGTTAGTAGTGGCATTTATAAAATTGCTCTACCAAAAGCATTTTGGTCTTTGCCAAATAGTTTTGTGTCACTTAGTCTTTAACATTACTTGGTTTTGTATTAGAAAGCAATTTGAGGGTCTTACTTCCATGACTCCAACTCCAACACAAATACGTGCTATGATGGTTTCTGGAATATATTGAAGCTAAACCGTTTAAGTATATACTATTGTAATGATACTAAATTATGACCTACAGAATTCATTAATTAGAAATTTATGATAATCACCTCAGTACACATTGATTATTATTTATTTAATGTGAATTAAACAAATCAAACAATTAAGTCTTAAAAATAAAGTAAATTGTCTGTATAACGTTGATCAATTGTGTAAATCAGATAATGTGATTTATAACGTTTGTATATAAAATAATTAAGTTGGTTGTCTTGGAGATATTTTTAAAATATAAATAAGTTCTTTGTTTACGGAGAAGGGAATTAAAATGCTTGTACTTCCCAAATTGGGGAAAAATAAACGCAATTTTGCCAGTAAAAGTGTCAATTTGAAGTTCTATTGGATGAATTCAGGCGTGGCAGAGGGGCTGCGACTAAATCAAAAATCGGGAGCGGTAAATAAATTCAAAAAGTACAGTCTTCGTGATATACAGAAAGAGCGTCTGACGCATAGTTCTCATCCAAAGTTAGCCGCTAAGCAGGCGTGATTTACGAGGCACCTTGAAAGATAGGATCTTGAGGACACCACATTAGAATCTGGGATTCTATTTCGACGTCTGAAGTTGTGAGTTTGCCGACGTAAAGTACGTCCATAGACTACAAAGTTATCGGGCTATGTGGAGCCTAAAGGAAGTACCTCTTCAACGAGTACAACCATCGAACCCCGTTCTAGCTGTGTCGGTATCTGTAGGGAAAACCTGCAGATCACTGCAAGGGCACATGTGAACTACAAGGAACCTACAGGAAGGTGGTCAAGCTTGTTGGAAAAACAATGCAAGTTAGTATTCATAGGAATCTAAGCAAATTTATCAATTGTCTTTGAAGTGAGGTTTAAAGAAATGGGTCTAATTTAGAATAGATAAAGTGGAGATCTGTATTACCGGCACGCTATATTTGAACGTCAAATTTAAATTTGAAAATTAGATTAGGGAATAACAATTTATGAATGACCCTACCGAATATAAGAGTTAATTGTATCTAAAATAAAATAAGCTGAGCTAGTTAGAAAACGTAATATAATTGCACAAAAAGCAATTGCCATTATAAAGAAATTTTGGCAATAATGTGGGGCTCATTATTATAAAAGCTCACACGTAAATCATCAATGTATTCCAAGAGGGGCTAGTAAGTAAAGACGGTATCACATCAATATACAGGGTGTCCCAAAAAGAATGGGACACGGATTAGTCATAGATTCCTTACGTTATAATAAATCGATTAAATCTAATATACCTTAGTACAAAGTCCCTTCAGTAAGAAGTTATAGGGCCTTGAAGTTCAATTTTTAATTTTTAATTTTTTTTTGTTAATTTCCACAAATATAGAGATGTCGATTGGAATTTAAGTATAGGTACATGCTTACTATTATGTAGTGCACTAATAGGAAACATTTTATAAACTAGACTTGACTTTAAGGGGACTTTACCTATCTTTCAAAACTTTTTTTAGCTCTAACTTCGTTATCTGTTACATTTTCTAAAATTTTAGGTTATTATCTGAAAGAGAATTAAAATCCACAAAAATAATTTACTCTTAGTTTATAAGTGTAAGAGCAACCGTTTGCCTTAAAATGCCCATCAAAAGTTTTTGGTTGTCATTAAGACGTGCAATTATCAAGTAGCCATGATCACAAACACAATGGGTAATGATTGTAATCTAGTAAACAACACCAAGAAATCAATTAATGACGTTGGTGACATCAGTTTTTTGTCTTTCGTACTTACGAAAATGCTGCGACATAACGAACCTTTCAGCATTGGAGAATTCGTTATGTAGTGGCATTTTCTTAAACATAAAAGAACAAATTCTTATGTCATTAATATCATTAATTAATTTATCATTGCTGTTTACTAGATAACCATTGTTTTTGTGATCATGGCTACTTGATAATTTCACGTCTTAATGACAACCAAAAACCTTTGATAGGCATTTTAAGGTAAACGGTTGCTCTTACGCTTATGAAGTAAGAGTACATTATTTTTGTGGTTTCTAATTCTCTTTCAGATAATAATCTAAAATTTCAAAAAATGTTACAGATAACAAAGTTAGAGCTAAAAAAATTTTAAAAGATAAGGTATATTAGGTTTAATCGATTTATTATAACGTAAGGAATTTATGACTAATCGGTGTGCCATTATTTTTGGGACACCTTGTATAATAAAGGTTTTTTTTGTTGGTAGTTCCATTGGTTAAGTCAACCTTTTGCTAAGAATTCATTATGTTAAAGGTGAATATTATTAGTTCGATTCTGCTGATCAACGTTGGAATAAACCCTAATCATGACGATATAGGCCAACATACCTCAGTCAAAATGTTGATAGTTTTCGATATAGAGGACGTCAAAGTTATTATGTTTTTTAGTTTATTTTAAATATTTAGCTTAATAATATCAGAATCTCCACGACATTTGGTACTAATGTTTTTTTTAATGAGAAAACCAGATCTGATCACACTTTTGATGTACAAGGCAGAGGGCGCCACCAACAGCATTTCACATAGATATAAGGCTTCATAACGTTTGTGCCTCGGTGTACTACATTTCTAACACAACATTTTTATTCCCTGGTATCTTTTTCCCAAAAAAGGTATACTTGATACGTTGCACTCCGATCATCAGTTTCTAAGATAATTGAATTTAAATGTTTTATTGCGTACTGAAAGGCGCTGTTGCCTTCTTTCACACTTCATCCAGGCTTAGAACTGGTCCAAACAATTTGGGGCGTATTTATGGGACTACTGGCCAACAGCAATAAAAATGTACTATGCAAGACAAAAAAAACTGGGACAGTAAGTACGGTCTGTTGTGAATGTGACTGCCTTAATATGTACAGTTGCTAGGTATTTCTAACTTAACCGTCAAATTGTTTAGACGTTGCTATGAATATAATAAATGTAATTGTTCAAAGCCTCGTTTTAGCTAATCAAATAATGCCAAAATCTCTACAAAGAGTTGTCCCAGTTTTTCTTGTGTCTTGCATAGTACATAGCAACGAGTTAACAATGCTAAGAATGTAGACATTTAAAAAAAGTGATACCTACCTAGTACCTAGTATATATTTTTTGGACAATAAATGCTAGGGAATAAGATTTTGTTTGTTAGAACTTTAATACACGTACAAAAAAGTCATGAAGTCTTCGATGTATGCGAAATGCTGCTGGGGACGCTCTCTGCAATGTATTTCAAAAATGTGATCAGATATGGTTTTTTCATCCCAAAAAAACTATTACTAAGATAAATATTTAAAAATAAAAAAACATAAAAACTCTTAACTTTTGGAGTAAGGTAAGTTGGGCTAGAGATTGTCATAGTTTAGCCACAGGAATTTGTACCAGCGTTTTGTTCGGACCTTTTAGAGACACCTTGTATATTATGCAAGATGTAAATCTAAGGTATAGCGTGAAAAGGTTATTATTTTATCACTCGCAGTTCCTCACTTCTGACCTTTCAGATCAACAATACTCGCGAGAAGAACTTATATCTACATTCACTTAGCCATATAAATACAGCCTCCGCAGCCTGACGTTTGAAATCTCTAAATCCAGAAACGTAATACCTGTTTGTTCGGAGGAAAGTGAAAACGTACGGAGGCAGAAAAACAAATCCAGACTTAAATTTTCCCACACACTGGCAAGCCCTACTAAGTTTATTAAAGGTGTGGGCTTCATATTCTCCATGCCGGCTCGCGTCTCAATAATTAAGAATCATTGAGTGACCTAAATATTGAACCGGGCAGCGAGAGGGATCGCATAGCAAGGGATGGCAAAATTTGAGCAAGTGTTCGATTTCCCACCGGCCTCTTCGGAGCGGGTGAGCTGCTTTATGGCAATCTCTAATACATAACCAAACCAATACGTTTGAGAGAGGCTTTTAAAAACTGCTATATAAAGTATAAGAACCGATTTCGTTAGCCCGGAGCCCCTGTTTATATTTACTTTAGAACACATTCGGGATTCAAATCGCGGGATGAATTTTTAAAGTTTTATATTAAGGGTGCGAGGCGTCTGGCAAATCTGATAAAAAAGTACTGCGGCCAAATTTCGGCGACTTAATGTGCGCTTTTCCCTATACCTTGAATTGAATAGTCTATTTGCGGGGCACGGATTAGCCACGAATACTTAAACGTGAATAATTCAAATGTAATTAAATTGAATCTTTGGAACTGGAATAACGTAGTTTGTAGGAAATACTGATACAATTACAAATAAGCAATGCCTGTTTATTCGAACTAGTTTAGACAAATATATACTTTAGCGTAGCATGAACTTTTTTGATTACCAGTTACATTTCATTAACCTGATGATTTGTCTAATTAATTTTTTCCTGTCACGAAGTTAGTGTTAGTGTAAAGGGTCTGTTTAAGGACCGCTAGTACTTTCATTGTTTGTAAATTAAGTACCTATATTAGTAATGAGATATGACTATACGGTAATATCGGTCGATGATTGTTCGATTGCTGTATTTGCCAAAAGAGTTAAGCAATACATTTGAACAAGTTATTTGTAATGCGATACATGGTGTTCTATCAATTATTTTATATTGAAGCACGGGAGATCAAGTATATTTTCGTATTAAGTTACATCTACACCACTGCTGAAGGCAAAATCGAATTAAATTGAGGAGAGTAGGGATGAAGAACGTCAGAACTTTTTTACACTGTAGAAAATTAGAGAAGAAAGGGAAATAAATAAAATAGAAGTACTTAGCTTATGCAAAATCAGATGTCCACAAAATGCAACAATGCGCAGTGGGGATTATATACTAATCCACAAAGCGACTTCCACCGAGTTGGATATACTAATGCGAAAAGAAGTGGGCCAAAAAGTGAAAGGATACGTTCTCCACAACAGCTGAATTATTTTAACAAAACTTTTCCAAAAACCATTGAGATAAACAGATAGAAATAGTTCATGAAAGAATAGAAAACATGATAAAACATAACAAAGGAGATGAAAACGTATATTTATAATTTATAAAAAACACAAAAGAAACGAAAGGGGAGTAGAGTTGTGTGCACAATAAGAAGTTATTATAAGTAACCAACATCACCCCTAAAGAACATATACTTGGATAATAAATATCATGAGATGTAAGAGGATTTCAGAACAACTTCATTCTCATTAAGGGAAGATAAAGGAACTAACTCAAAAACGGTAAAAGCAATCCAGCTGCTGACGCACGTAGCAACCACAATTTGGCCTTAATGACCTGCGTCTTGAAAAATTGTAAGAAAAGGGTGGAAAGGCAAAACCGGCAGTTGGACAAATTACAGATCTACGAAATTATGATAAACATACAAGAAAAAATTATCGACAGACTAACTGAGAAAAACATAGCAGATAAAGAAATTGAAAACTTGACAGATATTCAAAAAAGCCGTAAGAAGAGCAGCTAACAGTATTAAAGTTGGCAATCTCATAAAATCGGAAACCATGTATAATAAATGAGATGCCAGAACTGACTAAATAACATAGGCATACAAAAATAACAAATGTAAAGAAGGACAGCAAAGATGCAGAAAATTAAGAAGCGAGGTAAATGACGAATGTACAAGAGCTCAGTCTGCGCAGAACCCAAGAAGAGGGTTAATATGTTGAATAATGAGCAGAGAACACTCAGAAATAGCCACCATGTGGAAGAAATATGTAGACAAACTGTATGAAAGGGAAAATAAAGAATTACATACAGAGAGTCTAGAAGAAATAATTAATGACATATTGGGAGATTACGAGATAGAAATATGACAAAGCAGTTCAAGACTTGAATACTGGCAAAACCTCCAGAGTCGATGACATTTCCACTGAAATAAAACAGAATCACTGCCGAAGGATTCCTGGCAAAACAAAAACAGGAACAAAAAATTAAAATACGTCAAAACTACCAAATTATAACACTGGTAAGCCAACGTTCTAAAATTTATAACAAAAACAAGATTACTTAACTGAAGATTGTTTCGAATTCGGAAAGAAACAACCGGGCACTAAAGCAAGAATCACTACGATTGGCAATGGAGAATAAGAAAAGGAAAATATACTTATATTGAATTTGTAAATATGCAAAATGGAGTAAGCTGATCGCAGTACTTCATAAACTAGTAGTGATATATAAAGACAGAAGAATCATACATGCATTTTCTAGCTAGCAATCATCAATTGTAGAGAAATGGAGAAAGCAGCAAAGATAGGCAAAGGTAAATTGCAGACTTTTGCTACCGCATTTAAATACACACATAGAGAGAATGAAAATTGGAATAAAAATGCAGGATGCTACACATGCTGAAGTATGCAATTGCATTCGCAGGCCTAGCAGGGAGTAAACATGACGGTTCTAGGTAAATTGCTCGAATGCAATTGCTCGAAAACGAATTGCTCGAAATCAGTTGCTCGAAAGTCAATTGCTCGAATGTGACTTTGCTCGAATTGCAAGTTTCTCGAACAGCAATTTCTCGATTATCTATTGCTCGAAAAAATAAAGTTGTGAAATAGCCTTAACTCGAATCAGTTAATATCAAATATAAAAAAAACACAAATTACAAATTATAACCTTTATTAATAAAAAAATCGGTATAGGTATGTATTACATTCCGATGATAATCACTTTCGTGTCCCAAGAAAAACCTATTTAACATTATTTGTACTAACAACAAACCCATTATCCTGATTATGAATACCCGTAATTACATTCCAATGATAATCACTTTCCTGTTACAAGAACATAATACTGTCTTTGACCACTACAAAAGATTTTGAAGATTTTAGTATTGACGCATTATTTAAGACCACATAAATGCGAGCAAAACATTTTCGAGAAATTGCGGTTTGAGGAACTTCTAAAGGGAGTTTTTTTTAGAGGGATACAACTTTAAATTGAAATAAAACACAGAAAGATGTTTTTAATATCCATGAAATTGGCTTTATTTGAAAGATAATTTTATGACAATTATGTTTGAATATGATTTCGGACATGTGACGGCCGCGGCTGGCGTGTACATGACGTAATCTGTAGGTCCAATTTTCACAAACTCTTCGCAGTAAATCAGGCTGTATTTCGGCAATAACGCGTCGAATGTTGGCTTCCAAGTGCTCAATTGTTCCCGGTTTATCGACGTAGACATGCGAATTTACATATCCTCAAAGAGAATAATCTAATGGCGTCAAATCGCACGAAAGAGGTGGCCAGTTAAAAATCCATTTCGTGGACCTGTTAACTGGCCACCTCGTTTGTGCGATTTGACGCCATTAGATTATTCTCTTTGAGGATATGTAAATTCGCATGTCTATGCCGATAAACCAGAAACAATTGAGCACTTGAAAGCCAGAATTTGACGCGTTATTGCTGAAATGAAATACAGCCTGATTTACTGCGAAAAGAGTGTGTGAAAATTGGACCTTCAGATTACGTCATGTATACGCCAATCGCGGCGGTCACATGCCCGAAATCATATTCAAACATAATTGTCATAAAATTATCTTTCAAATAAAGCCAATTTCATGGATATTAAAAACATCTTTCTGTGTTTTATTTCAATTTAAAGTTGTATCACTCTAAAAAAACACTCTTTATTTCGAGTCGTTCTCGAGTTTTTGCGTTACTAACACACGGCGATTGATTTTTTTTATATATAGAAGATCTTAAAAGGCTCTGTGCATTATCACGATATATTTTTCGACTTATGGTGTGTTGCTGACCACTGACATATTGTTCTATCCATAATTCGTTCAAACTATGCTCCCTCTTTAATGCCGAAATAAATTTACAGATGTTAAGACCACATAAATTCGAGCAAAACATTTTCGAGAAATTGCGATTCGAGGAACTTGTATTTCGAGAAAAGTTACATTCGAGCAATTTGATTTTCGAGCAATAGATTTCGAGCAATTGATTTCGAGCAATTGCATTCGAGGAATTTGCCGGAGACGAAACATGACTACATTCATTGCAATAAGCAGCGTTGTCAAATTACACAGCATTAAGATAAATCTAGGAAAACCAATAGTAGTGTTCCGTAATGCAAGCGGCAGTAAAGCTAGAAAATCGAAGAATAGAAGACGTAGATACTGTCTGCTACCTTTGAAGCACTATAACGGAAGACGGAAAAGCAAGATCACACATGTTTAACAGCAAAGGCAATGTTAAACAAGAGGTACCTATCAACGTCTACGTAGTAAAATATGGCTCACACTACATGGTTTTAAAGCTCCTTCAATTGTCTTTTAACTTTGCTGCAG